>CAUDMG010002829.1:0-58593 GCA_958450375.1 Homarus gammarus
CCCCAACCGCGACCCCCGCTGTCTCTCACCAGCACCACCACCTCTTACTCAACTGAACCCTCACCGTACCTCTCCATCGCTACCACCACCACCACCACATGCCCAGTCGGGCCCTCGGCAATCCTCCACCGCCACCTCCAGCTCCTGTACAGGTACCCAAGTTGGTTCTATGGAAACAATCACTCTCCGTCTGGATCGCCACTCCAAGCAAATCAACCTTCTCTCTGCCCAGCTCGACTTGTTTATGAAAACAATTGCGACATTGCAGAGGCAACAACAACTCATTCTGGACACCCTGACCCAACAGGGGCGCACTTTGCAAGCCCTGATGACCCGCCTCCTTCCATCTCCCGAGATGGAGGATCCATCCCTCGCTCTCCCACTCCTCCCTCTCCATTTTTCTCAACAGAATTTGGTACCTCCTCTGGAGCCCTGTCTAGCCGCTCCGACTCATCTCACACAAGAGGCCGTTCCCTCCTCTTCTTACAATGGAACATCCAGGGACTCAGACGTCGCCGGACAGACCTCGCCCAGTTTGTGCTCTCCCATCAAGTAGATGTTGCTCTACTTCAGGAAACCATCACAGACGATGTTACTCCACTCCGCCTCTCTGTCTATACTGTTTACACCCTGCCTCGGTACCGTGGGCAGGCTCGTGGCCTCCTTACCCTTGTGCGTAACACCATTCCATCGGTTCGTCTCCCTTCACCTGACTCACATGGACCACCGTCTGAATTACTTTCTGTCTCCCTTACTCTTGGTGACCGGACCCTTCGTGTTGTCAATGTTCATTTCAAAAGTGATTCTCTGGACCCCCAGGTTCTTCACGACTTCCATGATGGGATTCCCACTATTGTTCTTGGCGACTTTAATGCCCGCCATCCCACTCTTACTCCGGATCATCCCACGCCATGTACCCTAAACGGATCACATCTCTCACAGTTTCTTAATGGGGATGATGATGTTCGCTTTCTTTGTCCTGACGATCCTACTCGCCTCCCCCATAGTTTCCTTGATGTTGGCTTACTATTGAACGGTCATACCTCCTTTCATCCTACCGTCTGCACCGAGCCTGCTCTGTATAGTGACCATCTTGCCGCTACTACCCATCTCAGGCTCTCCTTCTCTGCCCCGACATCAGCTCCTTATCGATCCATTCGCCTTCGTCTCACACAAGATGCTGTTCCTTCCTTTACCTTTCTACCTGGGCGGATTCCTATGTTGTCCCCCAATCCCTTGACTCTTACAGCGCTGATTTTGCTGATGCCCTGTATGACTCTGTCAATCGCGCTACCCCTCCACGCCCTCCCCGTCACCCCAGAAGTGCCACCAACTACTGGTATCGTATCCCTGCCATGAGACATCTCCGGCAGGTAACCTGTGATCTGCACTCTGCCATACGGAGGTCTCGGTCTCCAGAGGACTGGGAAGACTTCAAAAATTGGTGATCCTTTGCAATTCAGGAGCGCCGTCGGATACGTGAGGCAGACTGGCTATCCTTCACGGGGTCTCTATCGTTCCAGTCGTCACCCTCTTATGTATGGAATCGGATTAATGCTATACGGGGTACTCGACGGAGGCCTCCTCCCCACTCTGACCCCACCTCCCTTGCCTGCTCTTTAATGGAGGACTGGGCATGAGCTTCCTCCCATGAGGTACTTCCAGATCCAATGCAGAAGGCAGTGCAGACTCGCATCGATGCGTCTGAGCCTGTTGTTCGTGCTGCTCTTACCTCCTCTGCCCCCACTGATCATCCCATCACACAGTTCGAGCTTGACAGTGCTCGTCGCTCTAGAAAAGACACTTCTCCTGGGGATGATTAGATAACCTACTCCGTCCTCAACGCCTGTACTAATATTCCTAACGGCCCCTTGCTTGCTCTCTACAATATGTCTTATGAACTTGGGGTTCTCCCGTCCAACTGGAAAAATGCCACTATTATCCCCATCCCTAAGCCGGGAGATCCTGGGAAATATCGACCCATTAGTCTTACCTCCTGTGTTTGCAAGATGATGGAGAGGATACTCCATCGTCGCCTTCTTCACACCATAGGCGGCTTCCACACTCCCTCAATGGTTTCATTCAACATCGCAGCACAGCACACTCCAATGCTTCCTTTTATTGCAATCAGACTGCCCTCATCTCCGTCTTCCTTGATATCAAGGGAGCCTTTGATACGGCTCAGGCTGCCCTCATTTTAGCTGAACTTGCGCGGCTAGGGGTTAAAGGGAGACTTCTACAATGGATCGCCTCTTACCTCACCGGACGTCAGACCCGGGTTCGCGTTGAAGGCTCTATGTCTCCTGTTCAAGAAATGAACCTAGGCACCCCTCAAGGTGGAGTCCTGAGTCCCACCTTGTTTAACACTCTCATGCACTCCATTGCAGCTCTCCCGTGGCCGACAGAAGTTGTCCACTCAGGATATGCCTACGATGTCCGCCTCCAAGCCTCTGACTACCTCAGCATGCAGGAAGCCCTTGATCTGGTCTCCAGAGAGTGTGATTCACTTGGTTTCCTTCTTTCAACTGCGAAAACAAAAGCCATGTGGCACGGTCGTGTTGTACCTCCACCCCTTCTCTTATCAGGAACGCCCTTGGACTGGGTTAATGAGACAAAATACCTGGGTGTGTATGTAACTCGCACACGTTGTCAGATCCCTGAAGTCCGCTATCTTCGAGACATGCTTTCGGCGTCTCGCTCCCCTCTCAACCATGTGCAGGGATTCCCTTGGTGCCACCATCCCTGTACTTCTCACCATGTACAAGTCCATTGTCCGTTCCTGTGTCGACTACGCCACCCCTGCCCTCGTCAACATTAGTCGGACTGCTGTCAACCGTCTCGAAGTTATCCAGAGGAAAGCTGCTCGTATCATCCTTGGGGCTCCTTTGTGGACACGCTCTACTTCTCTATATACCGAACTTGGTCTTTCCCCCTTACAGGATCGTGTCCAGGAGTTTTACCTAAAAACTGCCGTTTCCATTCTACGGGATCCTCGGGGCGACTATGTCCAAACCAACTTGACTCCTGCTGTCCGAGACCGACCTCCATCTAGAAGACAGTGGCGAGGGTCACTCATCCGAGCCCTTCAGGAACGCGACCTCCTGCCTGATATTGTTGTCACCCCTGCTGTTGGTTCGTCTCCTTCTCCCTGGCTGGATTTTCAACCTGAAGTGATTGCCCTCGGTGGACCGCTCCCGAAATCCCAGGTGAATCCTGTTATTCTCTGCAAATACCACCTCTCCAGGATCGCCCACTGGTCCCCAGGTAGGGTCGTCCTCTACACTGATGGTTCTGTTGAACCCGCTACAGGTAGGGCCGGGGCTGGTGTCTACATCTCCCGTCCTGATGCCCCTGAGCCTATCAAACTGTCTCTCAGAGTTTCTGACGGGGCATCCTCCACTCAGGCTGAACTAATGGCCCTCCTTGCTGCCCTTCTCGCTGAGGAAGAAGCAGATGGCTTCTGCCCCTTGCTTGCCTGCTGCGATTCCAGGTCTGCTCTCGACGGGATCGCATTTGGATCAGGGGAAAATAAGGACCTCATCCTCCGAATACGAGGGTTAACATCCACACTTCAGGATACAGGCCGTCCTGTGACATTCCTATGGATACCCAGTCATGTCGGTATCTTGGGAATGAGGCAGCAGATGGCCTTGCCAAGACAAGCTGCAACAAGGCCACACCTGACTACGTTGTTCCTCGAACACTTTTACAGATTAGGACCCAAATTCGCCGCAAACAGAGAGAAGCTCGGGAAGTAGCCATCCCCCTGGACTCCCCGCCCACCTGGTACGATGTCCTCCGTAAACTTCCTGACCTCGCGTACGTCTATGGGGAAGGGTCGCGGAAAGGGGACGTGATTGCTGCCCGTATCATCATTGGGTATGACTTTGCTTGGGAGATTGGTATCCACGCATCCCCTGAGCAACGCTCTTGTGCATTATGCAGAAGACCCGACAGCAGCACCCTTATCCACTACCACCTGAGACGTCCCCACACACAACGCTTCCGTGACGCCTGCTGGACCACCACTCCACGACCCCCTGACGGAGACTCGATGATCCTCCCCATACTGGCCAGATATTTTGTAAATAACATTGATTATGTGTTAAAGGAATATCCTTCCTTTCTTAGGCTTTAGTAAGCCCCTTTATAATATTTATACTGTATATACTTGTCACACTTGCCAGATGATTCTGGTGATATTGTACAGGGGTACCTAGTGACAGCACTAGGATCCCGCTTCCTCTATCAAGGAATAAACAATTGAAATTGAAATTGAAAATTGAATAATGGCAGGTTGAGGGAGAGGGCGTTGTATTGTACAGAACTAAACAAATAATTTTTTGGAAATACATATTTTTTAACATTCAGTGCCATAATATTCTGACTTCTACTGTTTAACTATAATCTGCCAACGCTACCGTTCACGGGATGAATATGGGTGCACAATAAACTAGCCGCTGTATGTGGCAAAATTCAAAAGCGGATCCCCGCCTTTTTTATTACATACTAGGAAACATCTCACACTCACACACACGTATAAATGATCAGTAAGGAGGAGCCTCGACCTGAGCCCTGACAGAACGTTACAGGTGTACTATTTCGTCAGGCCGCGGTTAGGAAGTATATGAGAGTGATTTTGGAAGTTATATTTATGTTCCATATAACATATTTATGGTTTATGTGTGTGTGTATGTGTGCGTGTGTGTGTGTGTGTGTGTGTCTGTCTGTCTGTCTGTCTGTCTGTATTTGTCTTAGCTTATGTTTGGTTAGTTATTAGTTGGAGTAAGTTGTCGTGGAGATTTTTCAGGTTAGGTTAGATTAGATTAGGTTAGGTTGTGTTAGATTAGGTTAGTTATTAGTTGGAGTAAGCTGGAGTTAAGATTCTTCTGGATATACAAAACACTAAAGTTATTATCCAGCGTAATCCTCCCACACACCCCAGCAAAATTATTCACAATGGAGACTGATTAATGAATGCTTGTGTTGTGATAATAATTCCTCTTATTGATTAACGAACTTTAAATATAATGGAACAAGGTTGAGTGATGGTTGTTGAACTGATATAGAAATGTTAAGTGGTAGTAGATATAGTGTAAAATAAGTCATTGAGTGATACTGTAGTTGTGTAGTACCCAAGTTTGGTTCGCTTGTATGTTACTGAGGAAATTATTCAATCAGGACTTTTTTACAAGGATGATTGGTGTACCTGAAGTTGATGATCGTTTTATTTTGTATTTATTTTTATCATTATAATGGTTGCCCCTCCTGTAATGAGACTGGCCAGGCCCAAGGGCCACCTGGGCGTGAATTTGTTTAAGGTGTTGAAGCTGTCGCCAACACAACAACCACACCCTGAGTTAATGAGCTGAGTGACCCAGTGTCAAGGAGTAATATATAGACCCCCCCAATCTTGATAGAGTCAATGAGAGACTTATCTGGAATGAAATGCGCAGGGCTTCCGTACACAACAAAGTCTGTATAGTAGGCGACTTTAACCTTGGCCAAATAGATTGGACTGACCTTACGGGCAACTCAGAGTCAGAGGATTTTCTCGAGACGATCCAGGTCTGTTTCCTAAGTCAACATATAACCGAACCCACACGGGGTAATAATATACTGGATTTAGTTCTGTCGAACAGAGAAAACCTCATTAGCAATGTCGAGGTAGGGAACGAACTTGCAAACAGCGACCACAAAGAAATTCGATTCCAGTTAGATTTTCAGGGCAGACGTAAGGAAAATTCCACTAAAGTACTAGATTTCAGAAGGGCAAACTTTGACAGTTTAAAGAGGCAGCTGAGAGAGGGGGTTTCGCTCTTGGCCGTGAACCTGACAGATGACACCGACCTGATAACGAGATCTGAGATTGCTGAGTTCCACGACAATTTAAATAGTGAGTTACTTAATGCACAAAGGCAGAACATACCATACAAAAAACTCAGATCAGACAACAATGACCCTAAATGGATAAATAATTATTTAAAGAACATCATTGGCCAAAGGAAGGCTATTGGTAGAAGGATAAATCGTGGCGAAATTCACCTCCGGGACTATTATAGGGTATTGGCGAGTAGGATTAAAACCGAGATAAGGAAAGCAAAGAGGAATAATGAGGTAAGGATAGCAAGGGAGGCGAAGACAAACCCCAAAGGATTCTACCAAATGTATCAAACTAAAACACGAGAAAAGATTGGACCAATACGGTCAGACTCCGGCGAGCTCACTGATAACGACGGAGAAATGAGCAATAATTTGAATAAATATTTATCAACAGTTTTCACCACCGAATTTAAACATGATACCCGAGCCACCGACTCTATTCAGAGATAGTGAAGAAAACAAATTAAGTGAGATAGTAGTGGCTAGTAACGATGTTAGTAAGCAAATAGACAAATTAAAGCCTAATAAGTCACCTGGTCCCGATGAGATATTTGCCAGAGTATTAAAGGAATGTAAGGAAGAGCTTAGTATGCCCTTAGCAAAGTTGTTTAACATGTCCTTAAAAACAGGTGTAGTACCAGAATCCTGGAGGATAGCGAATGTAATACCGATTTTCAAGAAGGGGGATAGATCACTATCCTCTAACTACCACCCAATCAGTCTAACATCAATAGTAGGCAAATTACTGGAAGCAATCATTTCAAACTCTATTCGAAATCACCTGGAGAAGCACCGATTGATCAATGATTCCCAGCATGGCTTCACAAGCGGACGTTCTTACCTAACTAATCTATTAACATTCTTTTCATCAGTTTTCGAATCGGTGGACGAGGGGCACAATTATGATGTGGTATATCTCGACTTTAGTAAAGCCTTCGACAGAGTCCCCCACGAAAGACTAATTAGAAAGGTAGAAGCTCATGGCATCAAAGGTGACATCCTTAAATGGATTAGGGCGTGGTTACAGGACAGGAAACAGCGAGTGAGCATTAACGGCACTAAGTCCCGTTGGAGCAACTTCACAAGTGGAGTTCCCCAAGGCTCAGTACTTGGACCATTATTGTTTATTATATAGATAAACGACATAGATATCGGCATAGACAGCACCATAAGTAAATTTGCTGATGACACTAAAATAGGACGTGTTATCAAATCTGACGAGGACTCGGCAAAACTACAGGAAGATCTAAACAAATTTTTCGAATGGTCTGAAAAATGGCAGATGAAATTCAACGTCAACAAATGTAAAGTACTCAGTATAGGAGATGTAAACAGGGAAACCAGATACCAGATGAACAACGATGCCATAGAGAAATCCGACTGCGAGAGAGATTTAGGAGAAATGATAAGTAGGAACCTTAAGCCAAGTAAACAATGTGTTTTTGCTCGTACCAAGGCTAATAAAGTACTTGGGTTCATACAAAGGAGTGTTAGTTACAAGACTAGCGAGGTCATCCTAAAACTGTATCTTGCTCTTGTGAGACCACACCTGGATTACGCAGTTCAGTTCTGGTCACCGTATTACAGAATGGATATAGAATCCTTTGAAAGAATTCAGAGGAGAATGACAAGACTAATCCCCGGCATTAGGAACCTTGACAGGTTAAAGCATCTTAATTTGCACTCCCTTGAGAGACGTAGAGCGAGGGGCGACCTGATAGAGGTGTATAAGTGGAAGGCAGGGCTAAACAAAGGGGACATTACAAAGGTACTCAAATTATCCAACCAGGAGCGAACACGTAACAATGGTTTTAAATTAGACAAATTTAGATTTAGGAGTGAAATAGGTAAACACTGGTTTGGAAACAGAGTAGTGGATGAATGGAACAAGTTACCAAATATCATCATTAACTGGAATACGCTGAATTGCTTCAAACATAGGTTGGATGCTCATATGAGCAATAGGGGTTGGGTGTAAACGGGACTGCCCAGTATGGGCCAATAGGCCCGCTGCAGTTTCCTCCATTCTTATGTTCTTATGTTCTTATGTTCTTAATAGTCCGTGGCCAACTGCACTGGCTAACCATTACCCCGTAACACGACGCGCGAATCGATTATTAACATCCAGGTCCCCAATTAGTGTTGGGTAGATAGAGGTAAATGACGCAAAGGAACTTGCTCATGGTCTCACCCTGCCCGGAAATGGAACCCGGGTTCATTCACTTGCGAGGCGAGCAAGCTGACAATTACACCGTGTGTCGCCAACGTACACACACACACACGTCTCCTGAAGTAGATATGAGAGAGAGAGAGAGAGAGAGAGAGAGAGAGAGAGAGAGAGAGAGAGAGAGAGATCTAAGCAGCTTATTATCATCCTACACCAACAGGAAGCGACAGACAGACAAGACAGACACATCACAACCACCAAGTTTTTCTCAAATTAACATAATCTCTTGTCGTCGTGTCCGTGTGGCTGTCGTGTTTGTCAATCCAGCTATTTCTCTTCTTTCTTCTCTCATGATTATTTCTTCTTTTATTTAATTTTTTTGTTGATTTTCGTCTTCATTTCTTCATTTAAAATTTTCGTGATTTCTTTCCTTCCCTCTATCCTTCTTTCTTTCCTCGCCATCCTCTATTTTCACCCTTCCGTCATCTTTATCATTTTTTCAGTTTTCCCTGTCTCCTTCCTCCCTTCCTTTTCCTATACTCATCTTTCCTTCAACCTTCCCTCCTTCATAATTCCTCTCCATCTCTCCCTCTATAGCCGTGATCAATACCAGGTTTTAGAGGACAAAATCATAACACAGATTCACAAGTAGTTTACACGTAGTGTGTGTGACGAAGTCTGTCATTCTCCCCAAAGTATTGATCATAACAACACCACGGCAACACATCACCACCACCGAGTGACATTGAATGTAACACCTACAATAATTACTTTGAAATTAATTAAATTTAATAATGCTTATTGGTTCACAATGAAGGGCATATTAACATAGTTCACCATTGTATAAACTAGCGAAGATATATATAAAGGGGATATAGATAAAGTTCTTATAATATCCGAGCAGGATAGGACTCGGAGCAACGGATTCAAGTTAGATAAGTTTAGGTTTAGGAGGGAGATAGGAAGGAACTGGTTCACAAATAGGGTGGTGGACGAGTGGAACAAGCTTAGCAACTTTGTAGTAAGTGCGGGAACTCTGGAAAGTTTCAAAAGGAGGCTAGATAGATTCATGGATGATAGAGAGCGGTAAATGGAAACAACGGAGCACCTTAGCTTTCGTCTTTATTCAAGACATCTTCAGAGGCAACTGGATTACATGGACAGAGAGAGGCTTAAATATACAGGGTGACCTTAAAAACATGAGGTCAGGTCATAATGATGTCATCCACTAATCCCCACACCAACACACACGTAGAGGAGCTTAAGAGAAGGGGGGGTGACGTGACTAGTCAGGTCAGGTCAAAAATAAGGGACCCACAAAATAACTATCATACATCTAGATCAAAGGTTTTCAAAGCATTTTAACCTTGGGCCACTGACAAATAAATTTATGTAACATATTATCAGTTTTGAACTGACCATCACTAAGGTTTATTGATTTTAATTCCTACAGTCTGTACTCACCCCTGAAGATGTGAATTACACGAAAGCGCTTGGGAACTTCGTGTTTTCTTTTTCCTTGTGGTTATCAGCATATACCTGGATCACGCGCACCTACAGTGATTTATTTGCATATATATATATATATATAAATATATATATATATATATAGTATATATATATATATATATATATATATATATATATATATATATATATTTAAAATAAGTTTTCTGATGCAGTAGGTTTGGGAAATTCGCTACAATTTGATTTTGAAAAATCATATTTGGGAAACGCAAATTATATTAAACTTAACTTATCGGGATTTTCAACATGACAGCATGAAATTGCTAAGCCTGAATACTGGAGGCTGTAACGACCCAACTGTACGTCACCAAAAGCACCAGTTTACACCTCCCTCACCCTCGTTTACTGTGTCACACGTTTATATATATATATATATATATATATATATATATATATATATATATATATATATATATATATATATATATATATATATACCTGTATATGCTGATAACCACAAGAAAACACGAAGTTCCCATGCGTTTTCGTGTAATTCACATCTTCAGGGGTGAGTACAGATCCCTGAAGATGTGAATTACACGAAAGCGCTTGGGAACTTCTTGTTTATTCGTTTCCTTGTGGTTATCAGCATATACTTGGATCACGCGCACCTACAGTGATTTACTTGCGTGTGTATATATATATATATATATATATATATATATATATATATATATATATATATATATATATATATATATGCACAATTGAACGAATTTGCTGTCAGTTATATATTTATATTGCCATTTTGAATTGTTGTATTGTATTCAAATGTTTGTCGACATGAAGCTCCCACCTGCCGTGTTCCATCTACATATTTTTACCATCAACATTTGGAGTGGACGCGAAAATTTGAAAAATTTATGATACTATTTGCAGGAACCAGGTCGTTAAACTCTGGCGTAAACAAAAAGCAAAACAGACATGCAAGTTTTTCATCAAGGAGCAACGCAGAGTATTTGTCGGGACTCTTGTTTCAACACAACACATTGACTATTACAAAATGTAATATTTTGTCACTTTTACGTCTTACATATTTTATTTGAGATGCACAGGAGAGGAAAAAAAACTGTGGGGAATATATTACAATGTAATTTACACATAATGGTATTATAGATAGAATTAATTTAAGAAAAGATAATTCTAGTGTACCCGAGACACCAAACAGTCGCTGTCCATCATTCTCAAAATCCATTATCTGAAAGGTCAGAGCCACTCTCTCACCTCACTCCGTGCATAAATTGACAAATTGAATACAAAAAATTTCTGTAAAACTCTGTTTCAAAATGTGCAAAATATGATTTGATGCTTTAAGAAAATAATAATTAGCTGAAGCTAAAAATGAAAACAAAAGACTTGTGAATAAAACACTCGGTGATTTTAGCTTTAAATGGTGATGTGTTGCTTCAGGTCTTAACATGATGGTGTTAGGAAATATTGGACAATACCTCCATGTACTGTGCTGTATATTGAGGGTAATTAATGATAACCAGCGCCATTCTTCAAGCTATTTTTTCATTGTATTAAACTGATGCATTGTTTGTTTATTAAGATAACAAGGAAATTTGAGACTGTCAGCTTCTTACACTAATACTACCAGCATAGTTTTCACCAAAAGCTGTCGTCTTATTTATAACATTTGAAGAACAGAGACACTACTAGGAACCTTTTGTTTAGTGTTACGACAGACACTCCCACTAATTAAAAACATACCTGTTTTAAGAACATAAGAACATAAGAACATAAGAAAGTGGGATACTGCAGGAGGCCGACTGGCCCATACAGGGCAGATCCCTTTCACACCCATCCCAGCACTTCCATGTGCCTATCCAACTTCGTCTTGAAGCTCCCTAGCGTCCCCGATCCTACTATAGCACTCGGTAGCCTATTCCACATATCCACAACTCTATTACCAAACCAGTGCTTGCCTATATCCTTTCTGAATCGGAATTTATCTAATTTAAAGCCATTTGTTCTAGTTATTTCGTTATTACTGAGCTTCAGAACATCTTCCATTTTACCCTTGTTAATCCCACTTACCCACTTGAACACCTCTATCATATCTCCCCTAACTCTACGCCTCTCTAATGAATGTAAGCCTAAGCTTTTTAGTCTTTCTTCATATGGAAGGTTTCTAATATTATGGATCATTTTTGTCATTCTTCTTTGTACTCTCTCCAAAGAATCTATGTCCATTCTATAATAAGGACACCAGAATTGAACCGCATAATCCATGTGTGGCCTCACTAATGCTAGGTAAAGTTTCAAGATAACGTCAGCAGTTCTGTTACTCACAGACCTAGATATGAACCCAAGAATCCTGTTTGCCTTGTTGCGAACGCTAATACATTGTTTTCTAGGTTTCAAGTCGTTGCTAACAAATACTCCTAGATCTTTTTCACAATCTGAGTTTTCTATTTCCGTGTTACCTAGTTTATACTTAACGTTTGTATTTGTCTTCCCTATCTGTAGTACCTTGCATTTATCAGTATTAAAATTCATTTGCCAGTCTACTGACCACTCATGTAAGGTATCTAGATCTCTTTGAAGGTGTTCAAAGTCACTGTCTGAATTTATCACTCTCCCCATTTTGGTATCATCTGCAAATTTACTAATCCTACTAGTTATGCCTAAATCAAGATCATTAATGAATATAACAAACAGCAGAGGGCCAAATACAGATCCCTGGGGAACTCCGCTTTTGACCGCACCCCAGTCTGACTTTAATCCATTTATGCTGACTCTTTGTTTCCTACCAGTTAACCATGACCTAATCCATTTTAATAATGATCCACCTATTCCATGTGCTTCTACCTTCCTTATCAATCTCTCATGAGGGACTCTATCGAATGCTTTACTGAAATCTAAATAAATTATATCATATGACTTATCATTATCTACCGCTTCATATACTTCTGAGAAAAAGCTAAGCAAATTTGTGAGACAAGAACGTCCCTGGGTGAACCCGTGCTGAGAAGAATGAATTAAGTTGAATGTTTCAAGGTGGCTTCTGATTTTTGTAGCAATAATTGACTCTAGCAACTTGCCTATGATTGACGTGAGACTAATGGGACGGTAATTTGATGCAATTGATTTATCACCTTTTTTGAAAATCGGAACTACATTTGCAAGTTTACAAGCTTCTGGCACTAGGTCCGATTCTAATGACTTATTAAATAAAACTGCTAATGGATTACTCAACTCATCTCTACATTCTTTTAATATTCTAGCATATACCTCGTCTGGACCAGGCGATTTATGAGGCTTCAGTTTGTTAATTACTTTAAGCACATCGTTACTAGTAATATTGATATTCATCAACATATTTTCTATACTGTCGTTATATACCTTATGAACTTCTGGAAACTGTGCTAGGTTTTCATTTGTGAATACGGAGCGAAAATGACTATTTAACGTACTACACATTTCTAACTCATCATCAGTCATTTCTCCTGTCGTAGTTTTAAGGGGACCTATTGTATCTCTAACCTTTGATTTATACAGTTGATAAAAAGCTTTGGGGTTATTTTTCGATTCGTTTGCTACCTTGATTTCATAATTTCTCTTTGCTTTCCTAATTTCTGTTTTTACCTGTCTTTTTAGGTTCTGATAGTAACCAAGTAAGTGATTTTCGCCTTTCTTAACTTTTCTATATACTCCTTTCTTTTTCCCTAGAAGATCTAAGAGTCTATTATTCATCCATTTTGGTTGGTTCCTTATCGATCTGAATTTTCTTTTAGGGATGGACACACACACAAACACACATACTCTCTCTCTCTCTCTCTCAAAATAACCTTGTGAGTCAGTGAGTGTATTTCCTTTAAACTCAGCAACAAAGGTCAGACAGGACAGACAAAACACCATTGTTGCCTTGATCATGTATTTCGCATTTAGATTTTGCAGCGACCATTGCAGCCTGGCGTCCTTCAACAAATATGTTTCAATCAGTCGTTGTCAGTAGTGTTAGCGAGGGAACACGTAACGAGTTTAGTGTTGTGTCTCTTTTTCTGAACTGTGATGATTACTTGTGTATTGTGTAATGATTATCGTGTTTTAGTTTGGCTCGGCTCACTCCTATGGCGGAAAATGTAAAAATACGTAGCAAAGATTTTTTTTTAGGAAGTGTTGCTTATCATTTAGTTAAACTTAAGTTTAAAAATTGACGAATGATTAAAATGTTGTGATTAAGATTATTGTTTTGTAAGAAAAGTCTGGAAATGTAAATACTTTTGCCTACGTTCATGAAAATGTTAAGTCTGTGTGTGTGTGTGTGTGTGTGTGTGTTTCATATTCGTTGCGCCTCAGCTTAATAAGTTTGTGTATTTTATAATCCACGTTACACAAACTAGAGCGAAAAACTGTCATATTTAAAAATTTTTAATCAAACTTTCCGGTTCACCAGATGTTACCTTCCTCGAATTATTTTTGCTACCAACCCTAAAAGTTGTGTTTCAGTGTAGCGTCGTCATTAATGGTCTTGTTGGTATTCCTTGTATTAGAGAGCGTCTCTAGCGTCGTGCAGTCAGATAAACTGTACATTTATTCTTCACTATATCAGACGACAGGCATTCCATTCATGACATTGGGCTCTTTCCGACAAACATGCCTAAAAAAATGTCTCTCTGCATCTTCCCCTTCATAAACATATACTATATTATACAGGGAGAGTCTGTAAAGGACCCAAGTTGCCATAAACAGTTGTTTGTATAACTTCACCAGACCCAGAGCTAAAGAAACATAAGTTCCTCCTTACACTCCTTATCTAGGCATCACGCGGTGGTTCCAGGAGATAACATTTAGTACAGAAGACTTTATCATTCATGTTCCTCTTCAACACACACACACACACACACACACACACACACACACACACACACACACACTCTGACACCATCGTAATTTCAAGTCATAGGAAAGGGAGAAAAAGAGAGTTTGTTAGAGTTCTCAGTTCCGGAAAACAAAAGTTTATTATTAATCCTACTGACTTGTGCACGTCACGCTCTGAATTAATCTCTCTCTCTCTCTCTCTCTCTCTCTCTCTCTCTCTCTCTCTCTCTCTCTCTCTCATAAGCGACCGAATATCGTGAATAAGTCAATTTACGGTGTGTGTGTGTGTGTGTGTAATTTGAGCTTTATTCGTCTTTTTCATGATGATTAAATACTCCTCCCAATTGAAAAAAAAAAGATGAGTTGATGATTTAACCTGACTGTGTACCGTACCTGGCCAGGTGGGTGACGGCTGCTCACTAAGTCAAAATGTATGAGGTATTTCCCCGTCCTACACCGAGCTGCCTTAACTCTACGCTGGTGAAAAATTTGGCGCTTCGAATTATGCAAACCAGAGGTCAAATATTGGCTCAGCTGCTCCGATTCTGCGACATTTCCTCTGATTTATGGAACATTATTGACCATTTCATGCCCTCCCCCCCCCCCCCTCCTGCTGCTGCTCTCAATTTACGAAGAGGAGATTCTAATTTCTTCACTTTGTATTTTTTTTTCATCTATTTACCTTTACTTTTTGTACCTTGATCCGTTTATTGTCTCTTGAATATAAAACACTTGACGTTTCTTATTCATTTCACATTCTGCGTTTTATATTTTGTTCACAATGTTTATATTTTCTCTTCTAATCAGTGTTTGTATCTTTTTCTGACCTTGGTGTTCATTCCTGCTCTTTTTCTGACCTTGGTGTTCATTCCTGCTCTTTTTCTGACCTTGGTGTTCATTCCTGCTCTTTTTCTGACCTTGGTGTTCATTCCTGCTCTTTTTCTGACCTTGGTGTTCATTCCTGCTCTTTTTCTGACCTTGGTGTTCATTCCTGCTCTTTTTCTGACCTTGGTGTTCATTCCTGCTCTTTTTCTGACCTTGGTGTTCATTCCTGCTCTTTTTCTGACCTTGGTGTTCATTCCTGCTCTTTTTCTGACCTTGGTGTTCATTCCTGCTCTTTTTCTGACCTTGGTGTTCATTCCTGCTCTTTTTCTGACCTTGGTGTTCATTCCTGCTCATTTTCTTATATTGTTTGTTATATTTTTCGTCTCTAATTTCGTTATATTATTTTAGTATTGGTTGGGTTTTTGATGTTGTGTTGGTGTTCTTCTTATTCGCTCTCTCTCTTACCTTTTTCTCCATCTTTTCCTCCCCCTCCTGTTTATCCTCCTCCTCCTCTTCCTCCCCTATACCCTCAGTCAGTACTCTCGCCACCAGAGAGGACTATGACGGCATCCCAATGTAAACAAACCTTCTCTCGCGTCTATAACATGGGGAAGGGCACATCAGCACCATAAAATCAACCCTATTGCACCATATTGCACCATAATTTAAGAGCCAATAATGGTGGGTAGACAGGTAGGTGCTGATAATGTCTACTAACACTCGGATTTATGGTATAGCGGTGAAATTTTTTGTTGGTGCTTAATGGTGTGGTTGAGGAATTGTCTCTCATCTAGAGTGTATTAACCGCCTCTCTCTCTCTCTCTCTCTCTCTCTCATTAAGTAGCTCAATATGTCATATTTTCACTTGGCTCGTTCACCACATACGCATTGTATTAAATTCATTCAATGTCATCTTCTTTGACTAAATGGAACAAAGTGCCAGCAACACCATTTTCGCTCTCGTAATGGCATTTTCCGGCACATCGTTGTACAAGCTGCTCGTAATTGATTTTTTTAGTTAGTGAAGCAAAATTCGTCGAAAAAACGCAGGGGCGATACATTACTCTCGTCCGGCATGACATACAAACACTTTTTGTTATAATTTATTGTTATATATATATATATATATATATATATATATATATATAATCAACGACCTTACCAGCAAGGAATCGAACCCTCGACCTACTGGGTGGCCATAGGGAACGCTTACCGGCTAGCCCACAAGGACACTAAAAGCAGTTCTAGACTCTGTTATATTTCACACAAAGCCTGTTCATCGAGCTGATGGCGCCGTGAACCTCATTGGGAAACTGCCCGTGCCTCGTATGTGGTGTCAGTAGCATTTTACCGAATCCAGCTGGTATGAAACGCGAGGTACATATATATACTTCATTTTTAGTCCATTTAACACGCGGACTTTGAACATATAATCAACGACCTCACCAGCAAGGAATCGAACCCTCGACCTACTGGGTGGCCATAGGGAACGCTTACCGGCTAGCCCACAAGGACACTAAAAGCAGTTCTAGACTCTGTTATATTTCACACAAAGCCTGTTCATCGAGCTGATGGCGCCGTGTGAAATATAACAGAGTCTAGAACTGCTTTTAGTGTCCTTGTGGGCTAGCCGGTAAGCGTTCCCTATGGCCACCCAGTAGGTCGAGGGTTCGATTCCTTGCTGGTGAGGTCGTTGATTATATGTTCAAAGTCCGCGTGTTAAATGGACTAAAAATGAAGTATAAGTATATATGCTGATAACCACAAGGAAAGAAGAAACCACGAAGTTCCCAAGCGCTTTCGTGTAATTCACATCTTCAGGGGTGAGTACAGACTAGTCTGTACTCACCCCTGAAGATGTGAATTACACGAAAGCGCTTAGGAACTTCGTGTTTTCTTCTTTCCTTGTGGTTATCAGCATATACCTAGATCACGCGCACCTATAGTGATTTACTTGCATATATATATTATATATATATATATATATAGTATATATATATATATATATATATATATATATATATATATATATATATATATATATATATATATATATATATTATTTCCTGTAGTAGTTTGAAAGTTCCTGATATTAGTAAAACTATTTCATTCAAAAACCTTGTACGAGCAATAGGTAACTGAGACGGCTATAGTGTTGATGAACGCCGATGAGACTACCTCCCTTGTACTCATTATTATCGGTGGGAAAACTAGGGTAAAGAAATTCATATAGCGTCTAGTCGTCCAGTATTCCAAATGCCTTTCACTTAACTTACGATAATGGCCTCCCTGGGGTCCAAATAGTGACGCGTCCTTACCATGATGGTCAGCCAGCTCTCTCTCATCTCCGTGTAGTCTGGGAGAGGATTGCACTACCTCCGGCCACCTGCTACTTACCAGGAATGGGACGCTTGTCACTGTGTTAATACCAGGGGCAAATCCCGGGACTTGTAACTTGCTACAATTGTTGGGGTTTATGGTCACATTTGCAAATACTGTATTCAGCAGGCGAGGTGCGGACGTTGTTGAGGGGGGCGTGACTCTGTACTGTACTGTACCGTACATGGCCTCCCACAGTGACCTCGACTGGTTACAGTAAGTGGGGAGCAACTCAACGATAGGGAGGCAGCAGTAGAGACCCACAAACACGCCCCGAACACAGTACTGTATAGTCTCCGAGGTGTCAAGGGGATGGTGTTACCGTCTAGCATTATAGATATGATAATCCCGAGGCGCTCTCAGTCCACCTAGCTGTAATTGGGGAAGTGAAGGCGGTTGAGTGCAGTCTTGGCTACACGGCCTCCTTTACTTTCCGAAGACATGCTATGTAGTGTGCCGTATCCACACTGTCCCTAACTGGCAGCCATGTCTATGGGACTCACTATCACTTTTTCACCATTGAGTAACTACTCGAACACCTTCAGACAATCGCTCTTCTTAGGCAAAGGGTGGTCAGGCAGGAGCCCGACAGCTGCCACAGATCTCTGGACCCACAAAGCAGTCTACGTTTGAGGTGTTGTTGAATAGTTCTTTGTTCCTGTTGTGGCCAAAGATTACAGTGGTCCTCCCGTGGGTTGTGGTGTGGCCCTTTGGGAGACTCTTCCCTCCCCCTTTAGGTATCACTCTTTCAACTCTCAGGTGTTTGTGTAATGTTATCCTCATTTCGGTGCTTCTATGCGCGATTTGTTGTTTAAACAGTGGCCAAGATGGATCTCAGACGCCACACTAGAATATCTTGATGATGTTCTAAAATACTCCATCCTACCATGACACTCAACTTGGTGCCTCAGAAGAGAAGATATAGTTCGTGACTCAATCTGTAGGATGCTCACTTCCCTCACATGACCAAGCATGAGACACGGTGGTCCACTCGCGGTTATTTTGACCATCTGTAAGAGTCCTTCCTTCCAGGCCCTCAGCTCTCGAGAACACCACCATGCCCCTCTGAGGAAGTTTCAAGTATTCTGTGACTTGGAAGAAACGGTCCACACTCCCTTTGCCTTCTTCTCTCGTCTTTGTGGAAGGCTGTGGAGGAAGAAAGAGCTAACCAACCTTTTTGTATCCAAGGAGTGAATTTTTTTGTGGTTGGATTTCCGTTTGTGTGTCTGTCTTTTATCTCTTCTTATCTCAGGGAGTGTAGGTGGATAACAAGAGGGTTTTGATATTACTAGGTGCATTCAGTCTTTGTGTGTGTGTGTGTCTGTATGTTTATGTGAGTGTGTGTGTCTGTTTATGTGAGTGTGTGTGTGTGTGTGTGTCTATTTATGTGAGTGTGTGTGTCTGTTTATGTGAGTGTGTGTATCGGTGTTTCCACAAGTGTACCTAAAACTTTTGTGACGATCAGTGCCATGGGGAGGAGGATACACTACCAAGTTATAAATAAACTACAAATTTACTCCCTTGTTTATCGACGTTGTTGAGGGACAAGTTATTAAGTGAACACATCAGAGCACTAACATACACACACACACACACACACACACACACACACACACACACACTACTCTCGGAGCAGCCAGGTCAACTGTTATGTTGGCCCATACCAACTCCCTCCCCTGAACCCTCCTCCCCACCGGAATATCAACATGTTCTCGCCAGAAGTTACTATTTCATTTAGGAAAGGAATGGAACCAGTGCTAAACAGAGGTGAACAGTGGTGAACAGTGCTTAAGTCAGTGAGAACAACTCAACAGTAACAGCAGTACCCAAGTTAACCTTCACACAGTGAGGTCCCAGGTACCCAGTGATAACGGCCTGTGAGACCCAACAGCCAGGGATGTGTTAATCCGTCTACGATAGGAAGGCCTGGAACCACACCTCACTCATATAACACCATCTGTGAGGGAATTACTACACCACGTGAGGCCCCTCATAACACCATCTGTGAGGGAATTACTACACCACGTGAGGCCCCTCATAACACCATCTGTGAAGGAATTACTACACCACGTGAGGCCCCTCATAACACCATCTGTGAGGGAATTACTACACCACGTGAGGCCCCTCATAACACCATCTGTGAGGGAATTACTACACCACATGAGGCCCCTCATAACACCATCTGTGAGGGAATTACTACACCACTTGAGGCCCCTCATAACACCATCTGTGAGGGAATTACTACACCACGTGAGGCCCCTCATAACACCATCTGTGAGGGAACTACTACACCACGTGAGGTTCCTCCTAACACCATCTGGGAGGGAGTTACTACACTACGTTTTTGCTGTTCAACACCTACAATAATCTATATGTTCACTGTATGTTCCTTTACCTTTCTCTAATGAAGGCTTTTGTTAAACCACCAATGTATGTAATAAGTCATTTATGTCCAATGTATATTTTCAGCCTTCGAGCTGCAGAACTTTTTCAATAAACCGTCAATTATTATTATTTATTTATTATTACACACACACACCCTCACACACACATACACACAGGAAACGATCTTTATTTACCTGGCCCTTTCATAATAGATTGATGTTTCTTTATATACGTATAATTTAGATCACTTAGAGGTAAGTCAAGAGAGCAGACTTGTTCACTTCACATCTCACTGACCATTAACCCATAAAAAATGCGTCTAATCAATAAAAACAAAAAACGAAAAAAATGCCCATGTGAGGGTGAAAAAAAAATCCTTCTAATGCACACATATACATAGTCTCCTGTTAGGCCATCCTTAATGGTTTTCCTAATTTGGTGTTGTTTGTTATGATATTGAGTGAGGTGGTGACGGTGAGGGACAGCTGGTGTGCCGCGGGGGACAGGTGGAGTCTCTCAACCAGCTGCCACTACCTACCACCTCACCCTGCCACTACCTCCTGATTCTCACCCCAACACCCCCCTCTCTCTCTCTCGCCACCTACCTCCAACTCTACGTCCTGTCTGTCATTATCTCCATCTGACTCTCGCCATCTTTCATCCTTCCTCCCTCCCTCCCTCACAACCCAGTAAACACATTCTCCCTTCAATATGCTCCCTTCAATATACTCCCTTTTATATGCTCCCTCATATAAACGACACCAACCAATGCTACATATTCACCACTTTTAACTTCTGACCACGAGAACAAGAACAGCAGCAACAGACATGAACATTATTATCTTCTTGACATTAAAATAGACGATATAAATGAATTAATATCCTGACGCGTATAAATTTGGAATAAAAATCAATCCCATCATGATACTAAGAGACACACCTTTTGTATTGTTCTTGTGGCATTAAATGGAGAAGAGATAAATGCTTTGTCGTGAGAGTAGTTTTGGTGACACACAAACACACACACACACGCACACACACACACACACACATACACACACACTCGGACGCCCAGTGTAATGATAATCAATATTCGGCACTTAGTTCCTTTGTGATCTTTCCTTTTCTCACTCACGTGAACGAGAGGCCGGACTTGGCAAGGAAATTGATCTTCCGAGACGGTTTGTATGGTTGGATGTCTGTCTGTCTGTCTGTGTGTGTGTCTGCTTGGTGATATAGTATGACAGGTAACCTAAAGATTAGCCCCAAGCTTATATCACCTTAAGATTAAACAATCTAATCTAACCTAACCTAACCTCCTCAGGTAACGTTAAGGTGTTTTATCATCAGGTGAAATAAGCTAGGATGACTAATCAACAGGTGATACAGATTAAGTAAACGAGTCATCATCATATGGTTTTCATTTGTAATTTAATCATCTACATTATTACTCTTGGGGGGGGGGGGTCAAAGGTCACGGGGTCATGATAGCGGGGTTGTGGACCTCGACAGTGTGGCCTCTGGGGTCATTATCTTCCACAGGAGGCAATAACGTAGTCATTTATGTGTTGTCTGTTTGGTGGTTTGTTTTCCGTACAACGCACACAGAACTGAGAGGTAGAGTGTGTATGCTTATTGGGAATGTTCTCTGTAGTGGCTGTGTGTGTGTGCGCGTGTGTGTATGCGTGTGTGTGTACGTTTGTGTATATTACATTTCTATAACAATAATACCACATTTCACCGTTGGCTCACTATTATACAGTCGAGTTAATTTATTATGTTGTAACAGTAACTTTTATTTCACCTCGCTGGCAAACACCGCTATTAAAGCCTGCCGCCACACAAGCTGTTTACGACCAGAGAGCGCACCATTAAACGAACTGACCTAATAACTACACCAATAATATCTGCGCACCATTAAACGAACTGACCCAATAAACTACACCAATAATATCTTCACACACATATTGCAAGGAGACCAGTTTCGGTATAATTAGTTTCCTGAAGCTTTCTTACCTGGTCAGGTGTGTCACAAGTATACTGAGCGTGTAAAACAATGGCGGTGATATTGGTTCCTCTCGTCCCTTCCCCGCCGTCCTTGGTTTGGTATGATGGTGTTGGTGTGGTGTTGGTGTGATGTTGGTGTGGTGCTAGTGTGGTGTCCGCCAGCCCCCCCCCCCCCCTCTTCCCCAACATCACACTCCTACTCCCTCTGACAACTTAATTTATACCTTGTTCTCTGTTAGCCGGTCCACTGCATTACCGTACTGAGGGCGTTACCTTTAATGTACGCACTTGTTGGTCTGAATATTGGGTCAGTCACTTGTATGATTCGCTCCCTCAAGGAACACATCAACTTCTGACGGCCAAATTCATACCTTGTGTCGTGTCTGGCTCATTGCAGACATAATACCGCACAACCTGGTGTGATAAATGTTATTAACCCTCTTCCTGGAGCCGGGGCCGTCCGTCTTAACATTGTACTCTCTAGATGGGACAAAGACTAATACACCAAATAGCAGATGACGACGTTCAGTCCTTGTTCCCTGCCTCACACACTTCATACGGTCGAGGTTACCGTGTCTTCGTGAACCACATATATACTGGACTGAGTACTGCGTTAAATAATCTAATGTTCTACTCTGTAAGCATGGGGTGCGGTGACCGGGTGGATATTGCGCTCGCCTTCTGTCGTTAGGGTTGCTACTTTGTACTGAGGGGGCGGGGGCACTCACAGTCTACCCAGCTGTGAAGGAGTAACTAACCTTACAACTACGAAGTGATGGTATTCGTGTCCAGCCCCGCGTATGGTGTGCCTCATCGTGTACTTACAGAGGTTTAGTATACAGTGTCTGGGTTGCTCTTAATTTTACTTTTCACTCAGTAAACAAAGTCCAAACTGGGATACATCTACAGCTTGCAACTACATTCACGCCACCACAGTTCCCGCTCAGCTCACTACAACACCCTCGGTTTTTGTAATATACTACTTGGTCAAGAAGAACAGTGAGGACTTACTACCTATCCTGTTCACTGCTGAGCTTACTGACACATGCTCAAACCAGTTTCTCGTATTTGTAAACATTTATTTAGAGCCTCCGGGAATTTTTAACACAAAGGTAATCTCTTCTTTTTATTGCTGGGCCTAACTCTACATTTTTTTTTAGATATATTCTAGTGCTTCACCGACACCTAAGTAATCTTTTTTTGTTCTGAACAGCAAAACATCAACTCAGCAAGGGAATACTCTTCATTTAATAGCCAATGCATTGTTAAAAGAATGAATATTACAAAAATTTTCAGTTTATTCCTCAGCCTCAGTTCTTGGAGATATTACAACAAGTTGGCCTCGATTTACGATATAAAACCAAATTAGTAAATTTGACGTCTGAAGTGAACCCTCCAAATGCTTCGAAATGAGACTCCATAATTATACAGACAAACATTTCGAAGAACATAATCGATTAACCAATAAGTATGTGAGAGTGTGTGTGTGTGTGTGTGTGTGTGTGTGTGTGGTGAATTTACCCGAACTGACACTAAAGTAACAATAGGCAAATAAGTAGTAAGTAATAATAAATAATAATTTATCAAAAGAGATATAATGAAGTAACACTGTATTTTCTTTGACACTCGGCAAGAAGGAAACAAAGAAAGACAAAGACAAACACTGTAACCTAATCTAACCTAACCTAACCTAACCAAACCTAACCTCCAACCTTAGTGGTGAGTGGCACAACAAGGTACAAGCACTTCCTACTCCGACAGACTCCCAGACACGCGTGCAGGATGGCATACATACACAACACGCACGTACACGAGCACACACACACACACACACACACATATGAAATAGTCCATCCGTCTGTATGAATAAGTCCGACACTTTCCCATACAGTGACACCCCCACCCCCACCCCCCCCCTCCCCCCAATGCCGAAGAAATTTAGGTCATCTCACCCCCCCCCCCCCAAGTCATCGCCTGTCTTGGGCTCCACACATCGCCTCTACTCGTCCATCTGTCATCACTTCCTAGGCTTTTATATGTATGATCTTTGTCCTTTTTTCCTGGATGATTTTGTTGCATGATAAACATTCGAGTTTTTGTGTGTCTGATACTTGCCATTTTTTATATCAATATTTTAGTTGGGTTATAGTTAGCAAAATAATCGTATATATTCTTTTAATCCCTTTAGAATAATGAATCCCTAGAGTATGTATGTATATATGTATGTATATATGTAGACTTATGCATATATACTATATATAAAATCGTATGGGGGTTCTTGGTACAACGTCATGGTTTCCCCTCAATGCAATATGCCGGGTCGGACGCTATAAAATAAGATAGAATTTTCTGGAGAAGTGCAGCCAGCGTGAGCATGTGACCCAGCATCTATCACCACCACCGCTGCTACTACTACTACTACCACGTCAACCATCTCACTACCACTATCATCAACATCATTATTACTACAACCATTACTGCCACCATTTCTAGAACTCATTGCTACTATCACCACCATCACCACTATCATCACCACCACCTCTACCATTACTCTTATCACCACCACTACCACCACACACGAGAAAGGTGACACAATAATGTTAGAAAAATACTTGGAAAATGCAGTGAAAATTCAAGGATATATTGCAATGTGAAGACGAATTTTGTGGACGAGAATGTCTGAGAAATTGCTCACTTGTAATTTCACAGATAAAAAAGTTCTCAAAATCACGCAGGAATAAGGAAAAATTTTGAAAACTGAAACTGCATAAAAAACGTGAATAAACAGTGAAGATAATTGATTTCAAGACGTAACTTATAATAAAAAAATAAAAAAACATAGACATGAATTCATAAGAAAAAGTTAATAGGAATAAAACAATATCCCAAAGAGGAAACTACTAGACACGAGAGAGAGAGTGTATAGTAGAAATAGTGTGGTGGTGCAGCCTCCTCTTAAGAAGATACATATCGCTTTTTTTATGAGGTAGTATGACCCATCTCTCCTCTTTTGCCAAGATGGAATATTTTCACCAGAAAACCTAAGTCTTATATTATGATGTCACTGTGTATACTCAAGACCTTTCTCCCCTAAATATTGCTCCTCAAGACGTTTCTCCCCCAAATATTGCTCTTCAAGATCTTTTTCCTCAACATATTTCTCCCCAAGATCTTTCTCCATCAGATATATTTCGCCAGAATATTCCTCCTTATGATATGTCTCCCTGAGTAACCAAGACGAAGAATTTATGATGGTCCCGCCAGCGGCAACTCACTAATTAAAAATCCAGGTCTTTGATGCGAAGAATTAATATCAGTGAAGGTAAAAAATTTAATGATAAGATCCAATATTCCATTACTTTTAATATAGAGGATTTTAATATATCATGGACGAAAGTTTCCATATATCAGTTACTTATTATAACTACAGTTCTTTGATGGAAGGATTTAGGGAAGAAAAAAAACAAATGTTGATCCCATGTCCGTTTGATTGCAGATTTTAATTGCTCTCGTTTCATATATCTTTATATTTTTGGGGGGTGGGTGGGTGCGGGGTGGGGAGGGTTGTATTTGGTGTTTTGCAATACACAGGATGCTGGTGGGTGTATGTATGTCGCTCAAGGTACGTGTATCTGGCTGTGATGTGCACCACCAACTTCCCTCGCACTGTTTGAGTTGTCTTAAGCAAAGCCTCATTTGTCGAGAAGTTGTCAGGAAACTTAAACAGTATTCATCAGAGAGGCAGCTGCATGACACACATAAAGGAGAGCACTTCACGAGGTAGGAGACACTTCAGGGGGCGATTCACGACCCTTGAAACACACTTTTCTTGGCCAGCCCTCCCCTAAAGGGGGGGGGGGCGGAGAGTAATGCAGAATCAGTACAGGTTCTACAGCAGATTGGGACTCTGAAGAAGTGTGTCGAAGAAATGAAAATTAACGCACCTACTGTTAGGGGAGAGGAGGAACACCAGGAACGGCTCCAGCGCAGGAACAATGTAATAGTTTTTGGAGTCCCAGAGAGCCAGGCAGGGGGAACTGTGAGTAAGGAAACACACGACAAGGTGCTGTTTCAAAATATTTGCACAGAGGTTCTGAAGATTCCAGCAACCCCTCAGGATGTGAGGAGACTGGGACAAAAGCAGGGGGGCTAAGCCTCGCCCCCTCAGGATCACACTAGGGAGTGAGGAGGAAAAATGGCAAGTTATTCGGCAGACAAAAAACTTAGCAAGGAGCGAGAAATTTCGGGATGTATTTATTCACCCAGGCTGCACGGTAATGCAGAGGGAACAGCACAAGAAGCTCCTGCTGGACTTGAAGCAGAAGAGGGAGGAGTCGAGGAAGAACGGGGACAGGTGCACGTGGGTTATACTCAGGGGGAGGGTAGTGGAAACAAGTGTGCCGACACAGGGCCAGGGGGCAGTAGTGCACCCTCCACCCACTCAACCCCCCACCCGGGAGGCGGCACCAGCTCAGCCTACCGGACAGGAGGGAACGAGCACCGTGTAAACAATGACATTTTTAACCACACCCTGCAAAATACAGTGTACTTAGCAAATGCTGCAGCTTCTGAGAATGTGGGTGGAGCGGGTTTATTACTAAGAGCAGAGACGTTACCGAGAACAAATTCTGGCTTGAATGTCATGTACACTAATACTGACACGTTCCTTGATAAGAGAGAGGAGTTTGAAACACTACTAAGAGTACACCAACCAGATATTGTAGGAGTTGTAGAACTGTTGTACAAGAACAGGAGAATCGACCCAGAGGAATGTGAGTTCAGTATTGCTGGATATGACTCATTTACGAACCTAACTCAAGAATCCTGCAGGAGGGGTGTGGTTATCTACGCTAGGCAAGACCTTAGAGCCAGCCAGGCGAGGGTACAGGGAGAGGATGTTTTTGAAGAGTCCAAGTGGTGTAAAATTAAATTAAAGGGAGGGGACTTACTTATCGTCGGGTGTATCTACAGATCCCTGAACTGTGGCCCACTAAATCAAAGGAACTTAAGAACCTTAATAAACAATGCGGCGGTGCTCAACCCCAGCCACCTCCTTATCATGGGGGACTTTAACTATGGCGACATCGACTGGAGAAACGAGTCCACCCCGAATGACTTGAATAATCCTGCTACTCTTTTTGTAGAAACTCTGAGAGATAATTTTCTGTTCCAGCATGTGAGAGACCCGACACATTACAGAGGGGAGCAAACACCCAAGCCACTTGACCTCATCATAACAAACGAGGAGGGTATGGTGGCCAAACTGGAACACCTTGCCCCAGTTGGCACCAGTCACCATATAGTGTTGTCATCCATGATTTAACTGTTACCTAGTTCAAGATAAGGCCAGGCCAAGGTGCAAATATTACAAGGGAAATTACAATGGGATGAGGGAAGAGATGAGGGGTATCAACTGGCCTGACTTATTAAGGTACAAGAACGCAGACACTACGCTGAATATCATAACTAGTAAAATGACCCATTTGATCGATAAATATATACCCAAGACCAAACCCAGTGCTTCTAGGAATACGAGGGGATCCCAACACATGAACCATGCGGCGGTCGACAAAATTAAGAAGAAAACCCAGAAATTCAAGACGTGGGTTGGGTCAAACGATGAGCAAGACAGGAGGATGTATGCAAGAGCCAGAAACCAAGCAAAGATAGAGTGTAGGAGGGCTGAAAAGGAGTTCCAAAGGCTGGTTGCACGCGAGGTCAAGTCAAACCCAAAGGCGTTTTACCGCTTTGCAAAGTCGAAATTGAAAACGCGAGTAGGAGTATCAGACCTGAGGCTTGAAGATGGTAGTTACGCAGATTCTGACCAGGATAAAGCTGAGGCATTGAACAGCTTCTTTTCCTCAGTGTTCACAAGAGAGGATGCAACTAACCTTCCTGCGTTTGAGGACAGACGGTTCGACACAGCACTGACCCACATTGTGTTCACAGAAGAGGGCATTAGAAATAAACTATCCAGGCTAAAGGTCCATAAGAGTCCTGGACCTGACATGGTGCATCCTAGAGTGCTAAGGGAGCTGTGCAACGAGCTTGCAGAGCCCCTGAAGATTCTGTTTTGTAAATGCCTGGATGAACAAATGGTCCCCAGTGAATGGAAAGTGGCTTATGTGAGTCCTATCTTCAAGAAGGGCGATAGTCACTCCACGAACAACTATAGACCGGTGAGCCTGACCAGCATAATATGTAAAGTACTTGAGAGTATTATCAGAGATGCAGCGATGGAACATCTACTACGAAACAACCTTGTAAAAGATTGCCAACACGGTTTTATGCCGGGGCGCTCTTGCTTGACACAATTGCTCAAGGTATTGGATATTTGGACCCATATTCTAGAACGGGGTGGTAATATCGACAATATTTACCTAGATTTTGCCAAGGCTTTCGACAGTGTACCCCACGAAAGGCTGAAAATCAAACTGGAAGGGTACGGAATTCGGGGAAATGTCCTAGCGTGGATAGAAGACTTTCTACATGACCGCAAGCAATGTGTGGTGATTAATGGCACGAAATCGTCATCTGTACCTGTAACAAGTGGGGTACCGCAGGGTAGTGTATTGGGCCCGCTGTTGTTTGTTTGTTTCATAAATGATATGCCTGACGTTGTACACTCCTCCATACAAATGTTTGCCGATGACGCCAAGTTATTTCGGGAAATTAAGAACCAAGCGGACTGTGAAGAGCTGCAGAAGGACCTCTGTGGGCTCCAGGAATGGTCGAAGGAATGGCTGCTGAGATTCAATGTCACGAAGTGTAAGAGGATGCACCTGGGGCGTACCAACGGTAAGGAGGCGTATCATATGTCCCAAAGGGATGAAGAAAATGTACTAGTTGAGACTGTGTGTGAGAAGGACCTAGGTGTGTATGTTGACAATGAGCTGAAGTTCTCGGGCCATTGTGAGAAGAAGGTAAATCAGGCAAATAAATTATTGGGTCTTATAAGAAGGTCGTTCAGATATCTAGACGGTCCGTCCCTCGTGACGATCTTCAGGAGTGAAGTGCTTCCCCATCTGGAGTACTGTCACCCCATCTGGTCCCCGAGATATGCTAGGGACTGTCAGTTGGTTGAAAATGTTCAAAGGAGGGCCACCAAACTGGTGCCTGCACTTCGGCACCTCAGCTACCCTGAGAGATTGGAGCGCCTGAACTTGCCCAGCTTATACTACAGACGGGCAAGGGGGGACCTAGTTGAGGTTTATAAGCATCTCAGGGGGCACTACTCAGTTGAGTGTCCTTACTTGGAGCTGGCGGACGCTCGCCCCACAAGGGGTCACAGCTCAAGATTGAAGAAGCCGCAAGTCCAGAAAACCGTGAGGGCAAACTTTTTCGGAGTGAGGGTTGTAAACTCTTGGAACAATCTACCAGATAGTGTTGTGACGGCACCGAGTGTGAGCTCTTTCAATAGAAGACTTGACCAACACTGGAGCGGGTTCAGGTACATTCAGGAGCCGGTGCATGCCCAATATTTGCCAACAGTGCGTGACAGAGACGTGACCGATCGCCCGGGCGGCTAGCGAGCCGACCTTTTGGTGAAGAATATTAAGGAAAAGAGACGTGACCGATCGCCCAAGCGGCTAACAAGCCGATCAGTGGCGAAGAGGATAAAAGTAAAAGTAAAAGTAAAGAGTGTCTGGAACGGTACTTGGAGGACAGTCCACACGTATTTCGGGAAAGTATATGCAGTAGTGAGGCAGTTGGCTTCACACTCTAGCCTCACGTTCACAGTTGTAAAGCTCTTTAAAAAGTTAAGGTGAGATATTATGCTTCTCATTCATATAGATATTTGAGTGTGTGTGTGGCAACTTTCCCCGAGACAGTAATTATCACAGTAAACCAGGAAGTGTTGGTGTGTGAGGATCCACACGGTAGTCTATCGTGACCAGATATGCAGTCAAGAAAAAAATGACCTCGCCCCTGGGATCCGTTGGAACTGGGAATGGACAAATACCTCAGCCACTCATGGTATGTGTGGATTGACGTACTCGAGTTTTCTAAACATTTCATCCTGTGTTACCAGAATGAGACGTACGGAAAGTGGCCTTATAATATTTTTATTGACTGTATGCATGCCTAGTCACCCTCCACACGACTCTTTTTTGAGTAGAAATAATACACAATAACATCTCCAATTGATTAGAACATAAACACTTCTTGCGGTGTGTTAAAAATGGCTCCTGTTCATTCAGTCGTGTTGACTGTTACTGATTCAGAATTCATAGAGTTTATTTGGAAAAGAAGCCTTAACTTTAGAGGTAAATATCAATATCAACATTTTCACCCATTCAAACCTCAGCTGCCACATTCATGGACTGTATTCTCACGTTCTTAGTAAGTGTAATTTTAGTGCAATTTTTCTGGGTTCTGGTGTGTGGTTATTTGACTTGGCAAAACGCTATTCACCTCCTTAAATTAATGGACATGAGCATTCATATGGATTTCAATTTGATGGAACTTGGGTGACTTGTGACTAGACTCGATATTTTCTGGCAAGTTATGGAGGCTATAACAAAATTGTGCCAGATATTAGGAGGAAAAATTGCAACACTATCAACACGACATTTTCTCACACATGACTACACCCCATATTCTATGTGACGTAAGGTGCCGGTGATTTATTATGATGATATTTTGTGTACATATATTTATATCATTCTACGACCTTACTTAAAACTACACCAAACGTACTATCCAAATTTTCTAGCGAAGACCCTCTCCTCCTTTCCAGTTGATTGGCTGATATGTAATGGCAATATATTCACCATCTACAGTGACCAACCCACAAACAACAATGGGTTATTATTAGGTCGATGGTAAAAATATACATATGACGTACACTGCAGGCAACGACCAACCCCTATAACACCTCAAGGGCCAAAAAAACAAAACATTACGGTTGAAGTTACTTAAGGAATGGCGAATAAAGGCAAGGAATACTAAAAGGGAGAAATGCAAGTTATGATAATTGTGGAATAGGAGACGTAGTAAGCGAAGATATGTCCAGGATAGAGCATATACAAGGGGACTATACACTATACACGGTGACTATACACTATCCACGAGGACTATACACTATACACGGGGACTATACACTATCCACGGGGACTATACACTATACACGGGGACTGAAGGCTATAGGGAATTCATACAAGGATTCTCAGATTAACTTTACTAGTCAGAAAACACCTGTAGCTATGACCCTCGCCGTCTAGAATCCAGATGACTCTAACACTAAGAACAGGATACAAGTTCTCTTTTATTTCCTTCTAATATACAGAGTTTGTTCCTCCAGGCTTTCCCTTCCCCTCACCCATGACTCAGGGTTTCATAGTGTCAGCAATCACCCCCAATAAAGCAAAAGGGAGTTTAATAGTTTACTTTATACTTTCAATAGAGATAATTAAGGAAATATAATTACTGTCTCCTTAGACTAGTAAAGGTATATAGTAACCCCTTTAAATGATATTAAAGTTGGAATGTAAAATAAAATAAAATAAAATTGATTAGTCATAAATTCATGGTATAAATATCTGAAATATGGCAAAATATTATCTTTATTTGTCACGATTCACAGATCTCTCTCTCTCTCTCTCTCTCTCTCTCTCTCTCTCTCTCTCTCTCTCTCTCTCTCTCTCTCTCCTCTTCCTTCCCCCACTTCGGGTGTCTGACAGAGGATCGTGGTCTAAGTGTAAATTGAGCTTCTCTCCACATTTTCTTCCTGAAATGTGAAAAAATCGAGAGACAAAATGTTTATACTGAGATATATATTTTCTTACGGTAAATACATAGACATAAATGTGTATATTTGGTCTTGTAATTTACAATGTACTTGAAATAGATCACACACACACACACCACTTTATCCTCCGCCTGCACCTGTTTTTCTAATAACAATTTCATCCAATTCCCCCCTCCCTCGAGGCTGTATAGGCGTGTGTATTGAGCGTTAAATGATATGTTGATAGACGCTTGAACCCTACACCCCCCCCCCTCCTTAAACCATACCTCTCACTCCTTCCCTTTCTTCCTAAACCACCACCCCCCCCCCCCATGCCGAAACAACACCTTCCACAGAAAACTCTGTCTCTTTCTAAACCACTTCCCTCCTCTCTTCCCCCCCCCCCTTCTCTCATTCTCTCTCCCTCCCTCTCTCTCTCCTGCTTTCTCTGTCCTTCCTTCCCTCCCTCTCTCCTCCATCCTTCTCTTCCCTCTCCTCCTTTTTCCTTCCCTCTCCTCCTTTCTCCTTCCCTCTCCTCCTTTCTCCTGCCCTCTCCTCCTTTTCTTTCCCTCTCCTCCTTTCTCTCTCCCTCTTCTCCTTCCCTACTTCTCTTCCATCCAATAAACTAAATAAATCATTACACCAACAAAGGAAAAAAAAACCATTCTAATTTCGTCCACAATTCGAGTCCCAGCAAAACAACAGCAACACCAGGATACTGAGACGTAAACAGAATTATTTATTTATACCTTATCTTCTCTTCCTTCCACCACTCCACCTTCCCCACTCACAATACCCCCACTCCACCTTCCCCACTCACAATACCCCCACTCCACCTTCCCCACTCACAACACCCCCACTCCACCTTCCCCACTCACAATATCCCCACTCCACCTTCCCCTCCCACAATACCCCTACTCCACCTACCTCACAATACCCCCACGCCACATTCCCCACCCATAATATCCCCACAAAACCTCCCCACTCACAATACCCCCACTCCACCTACCTCCCACAATACCCTCACTCCACATTCCCCACTCACAATACCCCCACTCCACCTCCTCCAAAATATATGTGGTGGTGGACCTTATTACTGTACAGCACTTCCGCTAATTTCACCTTAAGAAAATACAAATAAAATAAATTAATTAACATATGTGAATTCCACCCATTTGCATTTACTTACTAAACACTGAAATAAATTTAATATAAAAAACCCCCCACCGGATAGGTTTATTTTGATCCCCGTTTGTTCCAATTTTCATATTTTTTTTTCTCTTACCAAAAAACCCAGATGAAATGGAATAAATTCTCTTCTATTATATTCCCCGAACAGAAAACAAGAGTGAGGGAGGCAGGGAATTATATCATTGTGCTGTTAACAACTAAACTATTTCAGTCTTACAACACCATACTGATAATTCCAATTTTGTAATATTCTTCCAACACTTACATTCTTGCAACACTCAACAATGTCAATCTTGCAACACTATTTCAACAAAGTCAATCTTGCTACAATATCAACAATTTCAATCTTGCAGTACTATAACCACCACTTACATTCTTGCAAAACTACCAACAATGCCATTCTTGCAACACTAAATCAACAAAATCAATCTTGCAACACTCAACAATACTACTATTACAACATTAAATCAACAATGCCAATCTTGCAATAGTACACTGGTAACAATTCATCGTAAGATATATCCATTGTGAATAGATTGGCGTTATTCTGAACTGATAAAAGTCGACAGCTTACATACAGCTCGAAAAATATTAGGGTATATATATATTGTATTATTTGAGTTATTGTTTGTCTGTTTGTATGTAATGTCGGTTTTATCTACTAACTTCAGAATGGAAAATATAATATGATTTCTATGTTCTATGTGTTCGGAATATTTAAGACGTGTATTGATTATTTGGTGTTTAAAGTCGTGTACGAAAATGTAGCGTTCACTAAAGTTGCGATGGTCGGTGTTCGACTTTCAAGGGGTTTTATACATGCTGTCTACCTTATTATTCAGTAACTGGTTAATCCCTCCGTAAATAATCTAAACTATGACTAAAAACTACAAAAAAAAAATACTTCAAATCTCTTTCTTCATTGAAAAAAGTATTATATAATTTCAACACCAGTCAAACTACATTTCCCGTTGTTATCATTCAATTAGTTTTAGTAAGGTAGTTTATATACCTCCACATACTATTACTTAATATGTGAAAACTTGAAAAAATATCTAAGTAAACATCACCTTTCGTCTCTCTTCGTACATCACTATCCTGCCTTTAATCCCTGGCAGGAGAATATAAATCACCGTGATGTATCATGTTCAGTGTAGAGTGTGTGTGATACTGTCTGGAAAAACTCGGCAGTCCGTATTACGTTCCTACACCACCATCCGCTTTAATACCTTGACTTTGTTCCCACCATTCCTAGGCTCAGGTAGGAGGGTAGTGGAGTAACGCACACACACACACACACACACACGGTGATAATTATTTACACTGACTAAAAAAACACACACATATATTCGTGTCTCATTCGTCTTTCAAGGGACTGAGGAAGTGTACTGTATAAGGAAGTAGCCAGATTCCCTCTTGTTCACGTGTATTTCAGCTTAAAAAAATGCTGGCGTATTTTTTTTTCTCCGCCGTCCACACAGGCGACACAATCGTGCTATATCCAGTAGGCAATAAAAGTACAAATTATCTTTTATATCACTGTGATTGTCTTGATTGTCTTTGTTTTGTGTGTGTGTGTGTGTTTTTTTTTTTTTGGGGGGGGGGGGGTTTGTTTTATTTATTTATTTTTTGCACTTCGGTTCTGCCACGCAAAGTGAGACGCTCGACAGTAGATATATATTCCTGTATCACTCACACACACGCGTACGGTTTTAATAATAATAATAATAATAATAATAATAATAATAATGATAGTGATGACGAAGAAGAAGAAGAATTTTATAATAATGGTAATGCAAAAAAAAATTAACAACGGATATTTGTAATAAAAATATCAATATCAGCACAAAATAACAACGGCAACATCTAAAGTAACGACAATGAAACAACAGCAGCAAAATCCACCAAGAGAAACAAATATTTGCTACAAACTCAATTTTCTTCATTTGGGAGGAATTCTCTCTCCAGTCTGGCCCAGCCGAGGCAGAGTACAACGACAAGGTTTCCTAAGACGGTACTTCCCGGTCTACAAGAAAGAATAAAAATAATCCAAGAATTCCCTCGACACACCTCCGGCTTAAGAATTCCGAAAACTCTCAAAACATATTTTGTTCATACCAGCTTATCCCACGCCCGTACGTCTACAGCGTGAGGGAGGGAGGGAGGGCGGTATACGCTGACTCCTTTGTATTCGGAGTCGTGATTCCTCCGAAAGTTTATTCATGAATACCAGATTAAGCTGAGATTAAGTACAAAGAACAGGGGCGATGTTATTCATGTGGTGACGGTGTCATAATGGGGTGCCTTGCCTTACGTCAAGTTCAAGTTGTTTGGAATTACTGGCCTCTTCGCCGTTAGGCTATTTCGGCCGAAGCTGATTGGTTGCACTTCCTTTTTTTGTTGGTTCTTCTTTTAGTTTTTACTTTCCATTCTTCTTCTTGTTCTTCGTCTTCGGGTTTTTTTGGTTTATTCTTGTCTTGGTTGTTCATTTCTTCTTCTTGTTCTTCGTCTTCTTCTTCTTTCTGGTCTTCTACGTTATCAGGTTCTTGATTGTTCTTTTCTTGTTCGTTTTTGTCTTGTTTGTTCTTTTCTTGTTTGTTTTGGTCTTGCTTGTTTTTTTCTAGATTCTTGACTGCAAGGAGAGCCTCCTTGTAAGTCAATTTTTCCTTAGCCCGCAGCCTGGCCACCCTGCACTCCTCCCTCCACTTGGGACAATGCCGATCGGAGGAGGAGTGAGGGCCACCACAAGCCGCGCACTTCTTAACGGCCGCCTGGCAGTCAGCGTCGGTGTGGCCGGGTGCCCCGCAGCTTGAGCACACCTCGCGAGCACGACACTTCTTCGCCAGATGGCCATACTTCTGGCACTTGTAACAACGAGTGGGTCTTTGCTCGTATGGTTTTACTGGGATTTTCTCCCAACCCAGTAAAACGGAACTAGGAAGTTCCTTAGGAAGACCAACAAGGGCAGTTGTGCTGGTCAGCTTCCTAAGGATTGTGAGCTGATCTCCGATCAGCTCAGCAAGCTCTTCTTTGTCGAGATGTTCAATTTCTTTGTGGGAAATGACTCCTAACACGAGGTTATCCTGAGGGCAGGCTTGAGGTAAGATGCTGATTCTATTGAGGGTTCTAACGTTTTCTAATTGCCGAGCCTGTCCCCACTCGGCGAAGGTGACGATAAGGGTACCGCTGCTACTCCGGACGACACCTGTCACCCCCGTGATACCGAAGAGGTCAAAAAATTTTCTCATAACAAGGAGATTGAGTTCCTTGCGCGAAGGGTTTCTGACCGGAATCAGTCTAACGACCTTCGCCTGGTCAAAAGTGAACATGGTCACGCGGTACCTCGGGGGGAAGGATCGGGGAGCCGGGAGAACCTACCTCGCCGAGGTTCAGTTCTCAAGTCGACCTTACGTCTTCCGTTCTCTTATAATGAAGTGAATCCCTAGGAGACAGAACTGAGGAAATGCGATGAATACCATTGGGTGGACGAGAGGTGACTCAGGAACAAACCAGCCAGCCTTAAGACAGAAGCCGTTCCACCGTCACGTATACCTTACACCTCCTAAGCTGTTGAAGAACTACACATACCTGTGATAGGGGACAAAGTGTAAGAGTCAGTGTAGCAAGAATACACAGGATGGAAGGCACACTTTATATACTGTTCATTAGAAAAAAAAAGATATTAAGGTTTTCTTGATAGGGTACTGTAATCTTGTCCAGTTGAAAGAGTTCTGGAGGAGAGTACATAGGGTTCTCACAGGACAAAGGGGCAATTATCTTCCCGTCTCAGTGAGGGAAAGTTTTGAAGTCTTCAGAAGAGGAGGAGAAAGGTGAGGTGATGCATCTTTTATTAGAGACCTCCACCACTGCACTGTAAAACGATATTGGTCTTTCTCCTCCAAGGGGAATTTTGGTCTGGGTAAACATATCACATGATTTTTATTTATATTTGTAGGTTAGGTTAGGTTAGGTTAGGTTAGATTAGATTAGGATTGACTTTCTGTGAGTATTTTCAAACACTGGTCCCTATAGTACGTTGGTCTGCCTCGCCAGTGTAATTTAATGGTCATGGGAAACTTTTGATCACTGGAGTATGTGACATAGTCGTTTCGCTTCGCTGCGGTATATAATAATAAAAAAATAATAATAATTAACGGTTTATTGAAAAAGTTCTGCAGCCCGAAGGCTGAAAATATACATTGGACATAAATGACTTATTACATACATTGGTGGTTTAACAAAAGCCTTCATTAGAGAAAGGTAAAGGAACATACAGTGAACATTCAGATTAATGTAGGTGTTGCACAGCAAACACGTAGTGTAGTAACTCCCTCCCAGATGGTGTTAGGAGGGACCTCACGTGGTGTAGTAGTTCCCTCACAGATGGTGTTATGAGGGGCCTCACGTGGTGTAGTAATTCCCTCACAGATGGTGTTATGAGGGGCCTCACGTGGTGTAGTAATTCCCTCACAGATGGTGTTATGAGGGGCCTCACGTGGTGTAGTAATTCCCTCACAGATGGTGTTATGCGGGGCCTCACGTGGTGTAGTAGTTCCCTCACAGATGGTGCTATGAGGGGCCTCACGTGGTGTAGTAATTCCCTCACAGATGGTGTTATGCGGGGCCTCACGTGGTGTAGTAATTCCCTCACAGATGGTGAGGGAACACCTGACCATAACCTGTGAAATATATTATTTGTTTTAATTCCTTGTCACCATAATTCTTGCAAGGACGAACACACACACAAACACAAACTCTCACACACACACACACACACACACACACACACACACACACACACACACACACACTGAGAAAGGAAATAGACGTAGTTTCCATGGTTGTTGAGGCAGATTTAAAGAAGGAAGTCTTATCACTTGTGATAAATGATCGAATCCTCTAGGAAAGAAATGGTCTGGTCTTTTATAAGGGATCGAACTTAAAAGCTCAGCTTACGCTGTTCCAGAGTTATGGAATGGAAACTATTTTCAAACAGCAATCGAGGAAAGATATAACGTCGCCTAAAATATCGCTATGGCAAGATAATTTCTCTGCCTAGACATCACATTGAAGGAAGAACAAATTGTCGATGAGAGATGGTGTGTGTGTGTGTGTGTGTGTGCGTGTGGGTGTCTGTGTGTGTGTGTGTGTGTGTGGTGTGTCGTGTGTGTGTGTGTGTGTGTGTGTGTGTGTGTGTGTGCAAGGTAGAGTATCTCGTCAACAGCCAATATAAGAGTTATTAAAGTAAGTTTCATAAAGGTGTAAAGACTCTGAGACAAGACCACGCAGAATGAAACACTGGTGAATCTTTTCTTCTTCCGAATCCAATTTGAAGTTCACAAGATTCAAAATCCCTAACTTCCTCTTTTTCCCTCCAGTCCTTCACCACTACGTCCCCTACCCTTCCCCAAAACCACATCCCTACCCTCCCCCATCACCACGCCTCTACCCTCTCCCACCCCTCCTAACCTCCGGCCCTCTTTCTCCCACCTCTCCTTCCACCGACCCTCCTTCCACCACCCCTCCTTCTCCCGGCCCTCCTTCTCCCGGCCCTCCTACCCCCACCTCTCCTTCCCCCACCTTTCCTTCTTCCGGCCCTTCTTCTCCCGGCTCTCCTTCTCCCGGCCCTCCTTCCCCCACCTCTCCTTCCCCCACCTCTCCTTCCCCCACCTCTCATTTCCCCACCTCTCCTTCCCCCACCCCTCCTAACGCCCGGCCCTCTATCCCCCACCTCTCCTTCCACCGACCCTCCTTCCCCCACCCCTCCTTCCACCACCCCTCCTTCTCCCGGCCCTCCTTCTCCCGGCCCTCCTACCCCCACCTTTCCTTCCCCCACCCCTCCTTCCACCACCCCTCCTTCTCCCGGCCCTCCTTCTCCCGGCCCTGCTACCCCCACCTCTCCTTCCCCCACCTCTCCTTCCCCCACCCCTCCTTCCCCCACCCCTCCTTCTCCCACCCCTCCTTCCCCCACCTCTCCTTCCCCCACCTCTCCTTCCCCCACCTCTCCTTCCCCCACCTCTCCTTCCCCCACCCCTCCTTCCACCACCCCTCCTTCTCCCGGCCCTCCTTCTCCCGGCCCTCCTTCCCCCACCTCTCCTTCCCCCACCTCTCCTTCCCCCACCCCTCCTTCCCCCACCCCTCCTTCCCCCACCTCTCCTTCCCCGACCCTCCTTCCCCCACCCCTCCTTCCCCCGGCCCTCCTTCTCCCCGCCCTCCTACCCCCACCTCTCCTTCCCCCACCTCTCCTTCTCCCACCCCTCCTTCCCCCACCCCTCCTTCCCCCACCTCTCCTTCCCCACCCCTCCTTCCCCCACCCCTCCTTCCCCACCCTCCTTCCCCACCCTCCTTCCCCCACCCTCCTTCCCCCACCCTCCTTCCACCACCCTCCTTCCCCCACCTCCTCCTTCCCCCACCTCTCCTTCCCGCACCTCTCCTTCCCCCACCTCTCCTTCCCCACCCCTCCTTCCCCCACCCCTCCTTCCCCACCCCTCCTTCCCCCACCCCTCCTTCCCCCACCCCTCCTTCCACCACCCCTCCTTCCCCCACCCCTCCTTCCCCCACCCCTCCTTCCCCCACCCCTCCTTCCCCCACCTCTCCTTCCCCCACCCCTCCTTCCCCCACCCCTCCTTCCCCCACCCCTCCTTCCCCCACCCTCCTTCCCCCACCTCTCCTTCCCCCACCCCTCCTTCCCCCACCCCTCCTTCCCCACCCCTCCTTCCCCCACCTCTCCTTCCCCCACCCCTCCTTCCCCCACCCCTCCTTCCCCCCCCTCCTTCCCCACCCCTCCTTCCCCACCCCTCCTTCCCCCACCCCTCCTTCCCCCACCCCTCCTTCCCCCACCTCTCCTTCTCCCACCCCTCCTTCCCCCACCCCTCCTTCCCCCACCCCTCCTTCCCCACCCCTCCTTCCCCCACCTCTCCTTCCCCCACCCCTCCTTCCACCACCCCTCCTTCCACCCCTCCTCCTTCCCCCACCCCTCCTTCCCCCACCCTCCTTCCTCCACCTCTCCTTCCCCCACCCCTCCTTCCCCCACCCTCCTTCCCCACCCCTCCTTCCCCCACCCCTCCTTCCCCCACCCCTCCTTCCCCCACCCTCCTTCCCCCACCCCTCCTTCCCCCACCCCTCCTTCCCCCACCCTCCTTCCCCACCCCTCCTTCCCCCACCCCTCCTTCCCCCACCACTCCCTCCCCCCCCCCTCCTTCCCCCACCCATCCTCCCCCCACCCCTCCTTCCCCACCCCTCCTTCCCCCACCCCTCCTTCCCCCACCCCTCCTTCCCCACCCCTCCTTCCCCCACCCCTCCTTCCCCACCCCTCCTTCCCCCACCCCTCCTTCCCCACCCCTCCTTCCCCCACCCTCCTTCCCCACCCCTCCTTCCCCCACCTGTCCTTCCCCTCCCCTCCTTCCCCCACCCCTCCTTCCCCCACCCCTCCTTCCCCCACCCCTCCTTCCCCCACCTCTCCTTCCCCCACCCCTCCTTCCCCGCCCTCCTTCCCCCACCCCTCCTTCCACCACCCCTCCTTCCCCCACCCCTCCTTCCCCCACCTCTCCTTCCCCCACCCCTCCTTCCCCCACCTCTCCTTCCCCACCTCTCCTTCCCCCACCTCTCCTTCCCCCACCCTCCTTCCCCACCTCTCCTTCCCCCACCCTCCTTCCCCGACCCTCCTTCCCCCACCCCTCCTTCCCCCACCCCTCCTTCCCCCACCCCTCCTTCCCCCACCCCTCCTTCCCCCACCCCTCCTTCCCCCACCCCTCCTTCCCCCACCCCTCCTTCCCCCACCCCTCCTTCCCCCACCCCTCCTTCCCCCACCCCTCCTTCCCCCACCCTCCTTCCCCCACCTCTCCTTCCCCCACCCCTCCTTCCCCCACCCTCCTTCCCCACCTCTCCTTCCACCACCCCTCCTTCCACCACCCCTCCTTCCCCCACCTCTCCTTACCCACCACACCGTCCCCCACCCCTCCTTCCACCACCCTCCTTCCCCCACCCCTCCTTCCCCCACCCCTCCTTCCCCCACCTCTCCTTCCCCACCCCTCCTTCCACCACCCCTCCTTCCCCACCCCTCCTTCCCCCACCCCTCCTTCCCCCACCTCTCCTTCCCGACCCTCCTTCCACCACCCCTCCTTCCCCCACCCCTCCTTCCCCCACCCTCCTTCCCCACCCTCCTTCCCCACCCCTCCTTCCCCACCCCTCCTTCCACCACCCCTCCTTCCCCCACCCCTCCTTCCCCCACCTCTCCTTCCCCCACCTCTCCTTCCCCACCTCTCCTTCCACCACCCCTCCTTCCCCACCCCTCCTTCCACCACCCCTCCTTCCCCGACCCCTCCTTCCCCCACCTCTCCTTCCCCACCCCTCCTTCCCCCACCCCTCCTTCCCCCACCCCTCCTTCCCCCACCCCTCCTTCCCCCACCTCTCCTTCCACCACCCCTCCTTGCCCCACCCCTCCTTCCCCACCCCTCCTTCCACCACCCCTCCTTCCACCACCTCTCCTTCCCCCCCCCTCCTTCCCCACCCCTCCTTCCCCCACCCCTCCTTCCACCACCCCTCCTTCCACCACCCCTCCTTCCACCACCCCTCCTTCCCCCACCCCTCCTTCCCCCACCCTCCTTCCACCACCCCTCCTTCCCCCACCTCTCCTTCCACCACCCCTCCTTCCCCCACCCTCCTTCCACCACCCCTCCTTCCCCACCCCTCCTTCCCCCACCTCTCCTTCCCCCACCCCTCCTTCCCCACCTCTCCTTCCCCCACCCCTCCTTCCACCACCCCTCCTTCCCCCACCCCTCCTTCCCCCACCCCTCCTTCCCCACCCCTCCTTCCCCACCTCTCCTTCCCCCACCCCTCCTTCCCCACCCCTCCTTCCCCCACCCCTCCTTCCCCACCCCTCCTTCCACCACACCTCCTTCCCCCACCCCTCCTTCCCTCACCCTCCTTCCCCCACCCCTCCTTCCACCACCCTCCTTCCCCCACCTCTCCTTCCCCACCCTCCTTCCCCACCCCTCCTTCCCCCACCCCTCCTTCCCCCACCCTCCTTCCCCACCCCTCCTTCCCCCACCTCTCCTTCCCCCACCCCTCCTTCCACCACCCCTCCTTCCCCCACCCCTCCTTCCCCCACCTCTCCTTCCCCCACCCCTCCTTCCCCCACCTCTCCTTCCCCCACCCCTCCTTCCCCCACCCCTCCTTCCCCCACCCCTCCTTCCCCCACCCCTCCTTCCCCCACCCCTCCTTCCCCCACCCCTCCTTCCCCCACCCCTCCTTCCCCCACCCCTCCTTCCCCCACCCCTCCTTCCACCACCCCTCCTTCCCCCACCCCTCCTTCCCCCACCCCTCCTTCCCCCACCTCTCCTTCCACCACCCCTCCTTCCCCACCCCTCCTTCCCCACCCCTCCTTCCCCACCCCTCCTTCCCCCACCCCTCCTTCCCCCACCCCTCCTTCCCCACCCCTCCTTTCACCACCCCTCCTACCCCCACCCCCCCTTCCCCCAGCCCTCCTTTCCCCACCCCTCCTTCCCCCACCTCTCCTTCCCCACCCCATTACTTCCCCCACCTCTCCTTCCCCCACCCCTCCTTCCCCACCCCTCCTTCCCCCACCCCTCCTTCCCCCACCCCTCCTTCCCCCACCCCTCCTTCCACCACCCCTCCTTCCCCCACCCCTCCTTCCCCCACCCCTCCTTCCCCACCCCTCCTTCTCCCACCCCTCCTTCCCCACCCCTCCTTCCCCCACCCCTCCTTCCCCCACCCCTCCTTCCCCCACCCCTCCTTCCCCCACCCCTCCTTCCCCACCCCTCCTTCCCCCACCCCTCCTTCCCCCACCCCTCCTTCCCCCACCCCTCCTTCCCCCACCCCTCCTTCCCCCACCCCTCCTTCCCCCACCCCTCCTTCCCCCACCCCTCCTTCCCCCACCCCTCCTTCCCCCACCCCTCCTTCCACCACCCCTCCTTCCCCCACCCCTCCTTCCACCACCCCTCCTTCCCCCACCCCTCCTTCCCCACCCCTCCTTCCCCACCCCTCCATCCCCACCCCTCCTTCCCCCACCCCTCCTTCCCCACCCTCCTTCCCCCACCCCTCCTTCCCCCACCCTCCTTCCCCCACCCCTCCTTCCCCCTCCTTCCCCACCCCTCCTTCCCCCACCTCTCCTTCCCCAACCCCTCCTTCCCCCACCTCTCCTTCCACCACCCCTCCTTCCCCCACCTCTCCTTCCACCACCCCTCCTTCCCCCACCCCTCCTTCCCCCACCTCTCCTTCCCCACCCCTCCTTCCCCCACCCCTCCTTCCCCCACCTCTCCTTCCCCACCTCTCCTTCCCCCACCCCTCCTTCCCCCACCCCTCCTTCCCCCACCCCTCCTTCCCCCACCCCTCCTTCCCCCACCCCTCCTTCCCCCACCTCTCCTTCCCCCACCCCTCCTTCCACCACCTCTCCTTCCCCACCCTCCTTCCCCCACCCTCCTTCCCCCACCCCTCCTTCCACCACCCCTCCTTCCCCCACCTCTCCTTCCCCCACCCCTCCTTCCCCCACCCCTCCTTCCCCCACCCCTCCTTCCCCACCCCTCCTTCCCCCACCCCTCCTTCCACCACCTCTCCTTCCCCCACCCCTCCTTCCCCCACCCCTCCTTCCCCCACCCCTCCTTCCCCACCCCTCCTTCCCCACCCCTCCTACTCCCACCCCTCCTTCCCCCACCCCTCCTTCCCCACCTCTCCTTCCCACCCTCCTTCCTCCACCTCCTTCCCCCACCCCTCCTTCCCCCACCCTCCTTCCCCCACCCCTCCTTCCCCCACCTCTCCTTCCCCCACCCCTCCTTCCCCCACCTCTCCTTCCCCCACCCCTCCTTCCCCCACCTCTCCTTCCCCCACCCCTCCTTCCCCCACCCCTCCTTCCCCCACCTCTCCTTCCCCACCCCTCCTTCCACCACCCCTCCTACCCCCACCTCTCCTTCCACCACCACTCCTTCCCCACCCCTCCTTCCCCCACCCCTCCTTCCCCCACCCCTCCTTCCCCCACCTCTCCTTCCCCCACCCCTCCTTCCACCACCCCTCCTTCCCCCACCCCTCCTTCCCCCACCCCTCCTTCCACCACCCCTCCTACCCCCGCCCTCCTTCCACCACCCCTCCTTCCCCCACCCCTCCTTCCACCACCCCTCCTTCTCCAGCCCTCCTTCTCCCACCCCTCCTTCCCCCCCTCCTTCCACCACCCCTCCTTCTCCCACCCCTCCTTCCCCCACCCCTCCTTCCCCCACCCCTCCTTCCCCCCCTCCTTCCACCACCCCTCCTTCCACCACCTCTCCTTCTCCCACCCCTCCTACCCCCACCCCTCCTTCCCCCACCCCTCCTTCCCCCACCCCTCCTTCCACCACCCCTCCTTCCCCCACCCCTCCTTCCCCCACCTCTCCTTCCCCCACCCCTCCTTCCCCCACCCCTCCTTCCCCCACCCCTCCTTCCCCCACCCCTCCTTCCCCCACCCCTCCTTCCCCCACCCCTCCTTCCCCCACCCCTCCTACCCCACCCCTCCTTCCCCCACCCCTCCTTCCCCACCTCTCCTTCCCCCACCCCTCCTTCCCAACCTCTCCTTCCCCACCTCTCCTTCCCCCACCCCTCCTAACCCCACCCCTCCTACCCGCACCCCTCCAACCCCACCCCTCCCACCCCTCCTTCCCCCACCCCTCCTTCCCCCACCCCTCCTTCCACCACCTCTCCTTCCCCCACCTCTCCTTCCCCACCCCTCCTTCCCCCACCCCTCCTTCCCCCACCCCTCCTTCCCCCACCTCTCCTTCCACCACCCCTCCTTCCCCCACCTCTCCTTCCCCCACCCCTCCTTCCCCCACCCCTCCTTCCCCACCCCTCCTTCCCCCACCCCTCCTTCCCCCACCCCTCCTTCTCCCGGCCCTCCTTCCACCACCCCTCCTTCAGCACCTCTCCTTCCACCACCTCTCCTTCCACCACCCCTCCTTCCCCCACCTCTCCTTCCACCACCCCTCCTTCCCCCACCTCTCCTTCCCCACCCCTCCTTCCCCCACCCCTCTTCCCCCACCTCTCCTTCCACCACCCCTCCTTCCCCACCCCTCCTTCCCCCACCTCTCCTTCCCCCACCCCTCTTTCCCCCACCCCTCCTTCCCCCACCCCTCCTTCCCCCACCCCTCCTTCCCCCACCCCTCCTTCTCCCACCTCTCCTTCCCCCACCGCTCCTTCCACCACCCCTCCTTCCACCACCCCTCCTTCCACCACCCCTCCTGCCCTCACCCCTCCTTCCACCACCCCTCCTTCCACCACCCCTCCTTTCACCACCCCTCCTTCCCCACCCTCCTTCCCCCACCCCTCCTTCCCCCACCCCTCCTTCCACCACCCCTCCTTCCACCACCCCTCCTTCCCCCACCTCTCCTTCTCCCACCCCTCCTTCCACCACCCCTCCTTCCCCCACCTCTCCTTCCCCCACCCCTCCTTCCCCCACCCCTCCTTCCCCCACCCCTCCTTCCCCCACCCCTCCTTCCCCCACCCCTCCTTCCCCCACCCCTCCTTCCCCCACCCCTCCTTCCCCCACCCCTCCTTCCCCCACCCCTCCTTCCCCCACCCTCCTTCCCCCACCCTCCTTCCCCCACCCCTCCTACCCCACCCTTCCTTCCCCCACCCCTCCTTCCCCAACCCTCCTTCCCCCACCTCTCCTTCCCCCACCTCTCCTTCCCCCACCCCTCCTTCCCCCACCTCTCCTTCCCCCACCTCTCCTTCCCCCACCCCTCCTTCCCCACCTCTTCTTCCCCACCTCTTCTTCCCCCACCTCTCCTTCCACCACCTCTCCTTCCCCCACCTCTCCTTCCCCCACCCCTCCTTCCCCCACCCCTCCTTCCCCCACTTCTCCTTCCCCCACCTCTCCTTCCCCCACCCCTCCTTCCCCCACCTCTCCTTCCACCACCTCTCCTTCCTCCACCCCTCCTTCCTCCACCCATCCTTCCCCCACCTCTCCTTCCCCCACCCCTCCTTCCCCCACCCCTCCTTCCCCACCTCTCCTTCCACCACCCCTCCTTCCACCACCTCTCCTTCCCCCACCCCTCCTTCCACCACCTCTCCTTCCCCCACCTCTTCTTCCCCCACCTCTCCTTCCCCCACCTCTCCTTCCCCCACCTCTCCTTCCCCCACCCCTCCTTCCCCCACCTCTTCTTCCCCCACCTCTCCTTCCCCCACCTCTTCTTCCCCACCCCTCCTTCCACCACCTCTCCTTCCTCACCTCTCCTTCCCCCACCTCTCCTTCCCCCACCTCTCCTTCCCCCACCCCTCCTTCCCCCACCTCTCCTTCCCCCACCTCTCCTTCCCCCACCCCTCCTTCCCCCACCCCTCCTTCCCCCACCTCTCCTTCCCCCACCTCTCCTTCCCCCACCCTCCTTCCCCCACCCCTCCTTCCCCCACCCCTCCTTCCCCCACCCTCCTTCCCCCACCTCTCCTTCCCCCACCCCTCCTTCCCCCCCCCCTCCTTCCCCACCCCTCCTTCCCCCACCCCTCCTTCCCCACCCCTCCTTCCCCCACCCCTCCTTCCCCCACCCCTCCTTCCCCCGACCCCCCTCTCTTAAGAACAACAAATAAGTGAGAAAACAAATATCGGAGTTGTGAGGAAACTTGTCTCTCACTCTATCATTGAACCGTGTCCAAGAATCATTGAATGACTAATAATCTATGATGGACTCCTGCGACACCAGCCAAGGGAAGGAGGAGAACCTGGTAAAGTGGGAGAACAAGTTTGAGGAGGGAATTTTAATTTTAAGAGGCCCTGAGGTTGCATACTTTCTCCTACCTCGGCCATTAAGTTGGACGAGGGTGAAAACTTTCCATAAAAAGTGGTGGAAAAAAAAAGGACACGTCTGTTTCCTTTTGTAGACTCACTCGGAAGGTAGTGTGAGATGTGCCCCGGTGTTTGTGTGTCTCTAGCGGAGTTGGATATTAATATAAGTCTCGCCAGGAGAAGTAATATTTCTTCTATGTCGGTGTTGAAGGAATTGTTTATACTCTCGGAGGATTTAGACGTGTGTGTGTGTGCGCGCGCTTTTATTGTTTTTCTGTGCGTGTTTAATAAGCATATTCTCTTTACGAAACTAACCTGGAAATAATTTACTCCCTCCTTAAAACATTTTTGTTATCTTTTCAACAATTTCAAGCGAGAAAAAAAATACCTCTTCAAAAAATCCTTGATTACTTAGCCAGCATCGGGAATATATATTTTTTTCTTCCCACTAGAGAGCTTCACTTTTAAGGTGGGTAATCTGGCTTCTCGAGATCGAAGCTTCATTTACGGTCATCCCTCATAAAAGATGCAGCTTCTTCAATCTCACTAGGGAAAGAGAGAGAGAGAGAGAGAGAGAGAGAGAGAGAGAGAGAGAGAGATTTTTTCGATGCAGTCAGGAAATTTCTCGAAATGGGAGAAATGTTTAAGATATTTCGTTAGTTTTTGACAGACCTTTTTCAGAACCTTTACGCCTGACTAGTTTTTATCAATGCAGCTACTGCTATTGATGAACACACACACGCGCACACAAACACACACACACACACACACACACACACACACACAGAGCCCTATGTATACCCATGTGTGTTTATGCACTTTTCATACGGACATACATGACCTCTGGAATTGCGCACCTCGACCAAATGCCACGATTAACTACGTCACAGAGAACATATATAGGTATAACTACGTGATCACAACATACCCACGACAACAGTTGGTACCTACGTCACTCACTGATTAACTTGGTCTCCATCTCTGTCCAACTCGATGCAGTACAGTACTTACTGCCAACCACGTAGCAGATAGTCACTATGGTCTTATAACCACAGCACACACAACAACGTCCACACACACACGTTTCTTAAAGCTGTGTATACATGCGAGTCTGTGTATACTCACATTCACTATACATACAACCTGGACCTCAGACCACAAAGTATTTTTTTTTTCATCTTCCTTGTCAGACACTTTATTGACTTCTCATTATTAAGTGTTTTCTTCCTTTACTCAATTCACGATCAAAAGAGGTTAAAATTTATTTCCAAACGTTAATTTATTTTAGGAACGAGGAGTGGATATATACGCCTTGAATTTCCCACCAAAGTTTTACCGTAGTTGGTAGGAGTTGGTGGTGATGAACCCGTTGACCCACTGCGCATTGGTCTTCAGAGTATTGCTAGCCTTTCCAGCACCTAAAGTGAATGCTCATACCTGCCTTAACTTAAAAATCATCTGTGTAATTTTCTCCTTAATTACTAGCTATGTACTTCAGACTCCAGTACTTTAAGCTAAGCACCTAACACCTTCAGGACCTTCAAAATAATGTGTGTCTTTCCTCTTCATTATCCTTAAATTGTACTAGAAACTGTCCACTTAACATCTAGTTATGTCCTTCACTAGCAAAGCTATTTTGGTGTTATTTATACACACAGCCACACCTTCCCTCCTTCCCTCACACCCTCTCCTCTCTCAAACCAAGAGAGGAGTGCACTTCTTGACACGAGGACTGCTGAGACAACTACCTCAACAAAATGATCCCTTGTCTCACACGACCTTCCCTTCGGGGTGATCTGAGGAGTTTCAGGGTCGCTGGGTGATATGAGATGGACAATGATGATAAACTTGCCCGGAGACTGACGCACCAGGAGGGCCCTCAGTGTGTTCTCCCTACAGCCACAGAAAGACGCGTTCAGGCAAGGAAGCATTTTTGTGCCTCACCGACGTAGTGAAATTATCTCTTTATATATTACTATGAAGAATCACGACCTATTGAACAGATTGAATTAAAATGAACCACGTTGAAACAAAATTATAAAAAACTTGAAAAATTATGTATTATCATTAGAGAAAAAAAACCATGCGAACCAGATCTCTTTTTTAAACTTCAATATTTGTATTTACGAAGATGGTGACATAACTGCGTCTTAACATTCAAGGTCTTTAAGCTTTATCTAAGCTATATCATTCATAAGACATCATCAATATTAAAACTTTATACAGCTCTCTGGTCTATGTGATAAAATAAACATCTCAGGTTATATTACAGGTTTATTAGTGTGTTTCTGCCCCTGGGTTATTATATCATCGTCAGGTGGAAGTATTTGGTGGTCGAGGTAGAGTAATATAATAAACCCTTATACTGTATGAGGAATATTAGGGATGAGGATATAGTTGTTCATTGTTTAAATATAATTAATATAAGGTTGGCTCGAGAATGGACGCTATCTTGTAACATGAATGAAAAATAGGAAATAATTAAGTTTATTTTAGAACACGAACTTTAGTCAGGTGCTGAAACCTTGACCACTTACCTGCTATTACAAGACATTGATTGGTTTTTACTTTCAGCCGTGTGTGTGCGTGCCGTTAAATTCTTTCGTTTTATAAATATATACTTTTTTTCTTTTGTCGCTATTCTTGACTTGGAAATATTTCTTGAGAGACAAACATCACCAGATTTACAACAGGACGATGATAACTGAAGGAATTACTGTAGAAAGGGGAAAATGTTTTTATCTAAACTGCAGTGGTGCATTACAGGGAACATTCTCCTCTTGTGCTCTATTCCAGGGACAATGGAACCTCCACCTCCCTCTCCTCCTTCCTAGTGACACCAAGCAAGAGATGACCCTCTGTGTGCTTTCTTCCCAGTATACACAGGAAATTTCCCCCCGCTTTTAACTTTCTTTTTTTTTTTTGCTTTTTTTTATATATAATCCAGGAAATACCCCGAGTGTGTTTTCTCCCTGGATGTAATAAAGGAAATGATGATGAGGTATCTCTCTCTCTCTCTCTCTCTCTCTCTCTCTCTCTCTCTCTCTCTCTCTCTCTCTCACCAGATTACACAGGAAATAGCTCCATTTATACTATACTCCCCGAATAATACGGTAAAATGCCCCTCCCTACTCCCCAACCCTCCCCCTGTCTCTCTCTTATACTGGGGAGAGAATGCAAGGAATAAGCTCTCACTCTCACGTCTTCTTTGTGCAGTAACGCGTAAATGACCTTCTCTATGCCTCTTTTATGTACAAACGTCCCACCTCCTCTCCTCCCTCCCCTGCCTCTCCCTCCCCTGCCTATCCCTCCCCTGCCTCTCCCTCCCCTGCCTCTCCCTCCCCTGTCTCTCCCTCCCCTGTCTCTCCCTCCCCTGCCTCTCCCTCCCTTGCCTATCCCTCCCCTGCCTCTCCCTCCCCTGCCTCTCCCTCCCTGCCTCTCCCTCCCCTGCCTCTCCCTCCCTTGCCTATTCCTCTCCTATCTCTCCCTCCCCTGCCTCTCCCTCCCCTGTCTCTCCCTCCCCAGTCTCTCCCTCCCCTGTCTCTCCCTCCCCTGCCTCTCCCTCTCCTACCTCTCCCTCCCCTGTCTCTCCCTCCCCAGTCTCTCCCTCCCCTGCCTCTCCCTCCCCTGCCTCTCCCTCCCCTGCCTCTCCCTCCCCTGCCTCTCCCTCCTCCGCCTCTCCCTCCCCTGCCTCTCCCTCCCCTGCCTCTCCCTACCCTGCCTCTCCCTCCCTTGCCTATCCCTCTCCTACCTCTCCCTCTCCTACCTCTCCCTCCCCTGCCTCTCCCTCCCCTGCCTCTCCCTCCCTTGCCTATCCCTCCCCTGCCTCTCCCTCCCCTGCCTCTCCCTCCCTTGCCTATCCCTCTCCTACCTCTCCCTCTCCTGCCTCTCCCTCCCCTGCCTCTCCCTCCTCCGCCTCTCCCTCCTCCGCCTCTCCCTCCCCTGCCTCTCCCTCCCCTGCCTCTCCCTCCCTTGCCTATCCCTCTCCTACCTCTCCCTCTCTTACCTCTCCCTTCCCCGTCTCTACTTATCCCTCCAGTGTATATGATGGAGGTAATGTCTCTCACCTGTACTCTTAACTCCTGAACGATCCTGGTCTTGTCTTTAGTAGTGTCCTTTAGCAGTGTCCTTTAGCAGTGTCCTTTAGCAATGTCCTTAGCAGTGTCCTTTATCAGTGTCCTCAGCAGTGTCCTTTATCAGTGTCCTTTAGCAGTGTCCTCAGCAGTGCTTTTTTCCTATCACCTGTGCGGAAAAGATCTCAAGCACCGTTTATGCGGCACTTAAGAGGCTGAGAAGAGAGAAAATATCACTATTTATTGTGTGTGTGTGTGTGTGTGTAATAATAATAATAATAATAATTAACGGTTTATTGAAAGAGCTTGGCAGCCAGAAGGCTGAAAATATACAGTTACATATTTGGGGAGTGGGTTACGAATTACAAATAATATACAAGTAACATAAGTGACACAAATAAGACATATAATAACTTAGATGGGGAAAAGCTCAAACTACAGTTCAATTCAACATAGTGACAGTGTTACAGTATTACAAGTTATTGATAATTTTTACAATGGTTGGGACTGGGCTGTTCTTATAGCGATCAGTTCGTGCACGTATGGGCTGGATGCGGTTGTGGTGTCGAACAGCAATTCTCGGACAAGGGACCTCGGGTGGTAGTAGGAGCCGGTGTCGGGGATGGTGTAGAAGCTTCTTACCAAATTTGCAGATGAGGTCGTGGTGATGGTCAGTGAGAGTCGAAAGGGTCAGTGTGTTGAGCGCTTCTTGATATGTGGAGTAGGAGGAGGAGAGAATAATCTTGCATGCCCTCTTTTGCACTTTTTCTAGGTGTTTACGTTGTGTGGCATTTAGGGAGGAAGACCAGGTGGGGGAGGCATAGGTGAGCTTGGGAAGTATGAATGTTGTGTAAACACTGAGGAGCTCGTGTGCAGGAACTCCGAGGGACTTGAGTCGGCGGAGGAGGTGGAGACGGAAACTGGAGGATTTGACAACTTCATTGACGTGTGGTTTCCAATTTAGTTTGTTGTCTATGGTGACGCCGAGGAGCTTCGTGGAATCTACGACCTGGAGTGTGTTCGGACCTAGAGTAATGGAAGGAGGTGGGACAATGTCGGAGGAGAGGTTGATGTGCATAACCATGGTCTTGGTATGGTTGATGGTGACATGGTTGTTGGTAGCCCAGTTTTGGAGACTGTTCAATAAATCCTGAAGGGCGGTATAGTTGGGAGCAGAATTGTTGACGCTGATCCCAATGGTGGAGTCGTCGACATATTTCCAGCGAGCAGGGGTTTCTCTTAGGGCATCATTGATGAGCATAAGGAAGCAGAGTGGTCCCATCTTGGTGCCTTGGGGGACGCCACAGGTGAGTGACTGAAAGGTGGAGACAGCCCCTCGGAAGCGTACAGCTTGGCGTCGGTCACTGAGGAAGTCTGTAAGCCATGGTATGAGGCTTCTTCGAAGCCCGAGGTCAATAGCTTTGTTGATGATTATATTGTGGTCGACTAGGTCGAACGCTTTAGTGAAATCAATGAAGGCGACAGCTACAGACGTTTTTCGTTTCTCGAGATGGCGGTATATGTAATCGAGAAAGCTGACAAGACAGTGAGTGGTGGAGGAAGTTTTCATGTTGCCAAATTGCTGAGGGTCTACGACTCCTGCAATATCAGCATAAGCCCAGTCGAACACAAAACTTTCACAGATTAGGCTGGGTATTGGGGTGATTGCAATAGGTCGTAGCTGATTTAAGGATTGTGGGCTGGTTGACTTGGGCACTGGTGATACATAAGAGGTCTTCCAGTCAGCTGGGCATCTGGCTTGACTGAGAGAAGCATTGATGATGGAGCAGAGGGGTTTAGCAAGCTCCGGGGAGAACTCCTTGAAGAGTTTCATTGGTAAGTCAATGGGGGTGGTAGAGCGTTTTAATTTTAGTTTGTCCAGGCGTTTTGCTACGTCAAATTCTTCTACTAAGTCAGTGGGAAGGGAGGCTGGTAGGTAAGCAGGGAGAGTGGTTGTGTCAAGCCGTGGGAGCGTCTGGCATATAGTAGCGAAATGGTTATTTGTTTGCTCAGCTGCGTCAACACTAGTGAGATGGCTAAGGAAGGGGAGGGGGTGTGTCTTATTGTTTAGTCCACAGAGTTCTTTAAGCTTACCATACCATTGACTGATGTTGGTCTGTTTCAGGTGTTGTAATTTGGTTGGGTAGTGGGACTTCTTTGCAGTGCGTATTTCGCGGATGACTCGGTTGCGAAGGGACCTGTAGCGGATGTGGTCATTGAGATGAAAGGCTCTGTCTCTCTGTTGCATAAGTCTTTTGATCCGAGGTGTGATCCAGGGCAAGTCAGCTGGGTGAGATCTGACGGACTTCTCGGGGAAGAAGTGGTGGTGAGCTTGCGTGGTGGTGTTGGTATAATTTATCCATTTGGTTTCCACGTCATCCACGCTAAGTACTTCAGTCCAGGGATGGTGAACTATCCACTGCCCGAAGAGGCGCACTGCAGAGTCAGTAATCGGCCTGTAGGTCTTGATGTAGGGTCTCTGTACTTGAGTGGGAGTGGCAGCTGGGGACCAGAGCACTGATAAGTGTGTGCTACACCCGATAGGAGGCATTGGTTGAGGTGGTTGGTACTGGTCCGCTAAGTCAGTTAAGATAAGGTCCAGGGTATTTTGACCGTGTGTGGGGAAGGTCACAACTTGTGATAGTGATAGCTGGTCCTGGATATCAGTGGTGTCAATTTCATTTAAATCCCCACATAATATTAACTTGGCACATGGGTACCTAACTCTGAGGTGGTCTGAGGTGGTGATGAGATGATTGATAAGAGTGTCTCTGGTGGGTGATCGAGGCGGATGGTATGCCACACAGATTATAATGGAAGCAGTGTTGCGTGGGTGGGCTCTTAGCACGACACGTACCCATAATGCTTCCACATCTGCTGGGACTTGAACATCCAGGCGTGACGGGCGTAGGTCATCTTGACAGAAGAGGGCAACGCCCCCTCCGCGTCTTTGTGAACGAAGGTGATGAAAGAGTTGATATCCCTCAATATGACACGTTTCAGGCACAATTTGCCAGGCCTCACATATGGCAACGACGCTCGCGGCGGTTGACCTGACTGTAGTTGCCAGCTCGTCGAACTTGTTAGCTAGGGAAGTGACGTTGGATAGCAGTAAAGACGGGAGATCATACCATATCCGTGGAACTTCAGTGTGGTGGTATGGTCTGTCAGGGGTGGGTTTCTCCGGTTTCCTAGTGGAGGTTACGGTTCTAATGGGCTTATGTGCATGACGGCCTTGTCATGTGTGTGTGTGTGTGTGTGTGTGTACGGGACCTCGTATTTATGGCTGCAGATATCACAAAAGGGTCATGTTACCTGTGTCTATGACAGCACCAAATCATTAAGTGTCACCTCACCTTGGCAGATCCTTCAGAATTCTTCACTTAATCATTTCTACAATTTCTCGGTTGTATTTTCTTTAACGTCAAATATAAAAAAACTCTCATTCTCCCCCCCCCCCCCCCCTAAGGACCACTTGTGCGCCACTTTGCGCACTGAGGCGCGCCACAAACATGCTGACAGTAAATCGATGGCACGCGACGCGAAAACTGACGGGCGGGCATAAGAGAGACGCGTGATCATTGTTAACGTGCGTGTGTGTGGAGGGTGAGGTGGGGGTGTGTGTGTGGGGGGGGTGGGGGTGTGTGGGGTGTGTGTGTGTGTGTGTGTGTGTGTGTGTGTGTGTGTGTAGGCCTACCTGTGTATGCGTATGTTGACGTCAGGGAGGAAGAATATCTCTCTCTCTCTCTCTCACTCTCACTCTCTCTCTCTCTCTCTCTCTCACGTGTCATTAACTCGTATCATAAAATCAGCAGCAGCAAAGGCAGTCAATCTCCGCCTGGCGTTTTCCTTCCCTAACAACACCCTCATAACCACTACACCAGAGAGTCATTTACCTTCTCCTTACCTGCCGTGACGTTGGTGTCAGCATAAACTTCCCTCATAATAATATTCCTCTTTTAAGGCTGGAAAAAATCTCTTATGAGAGTCATTAAAGCATATAACCCAGATGAAGAACCGCCACTCACCTTGACCTTTACTCTACCTTCGACACCTGACGCACATTAACGTTCCTCTCTAAAGCAGAAGGTGAGTAGAGGTAGGGAGAAATGGGGCGAGGAGGAGGAGGAGGATGGATAGTAGGAACAGAGGATTGGTGGGGGTAAAGGAGGGGGTGGTGATGGAGGGGTGGGGTGTTAGCGGAAAGAAAGGTAGAGGAGGGGGGAGGGGGGATGGTCTTCCTCAGGTAACCAAGTATTACGGAGGGCATAATTTAACCCCAAGAGTTTACCTGGGCATAGTGACGGATATAATGAGCTTAACTTGAGCCATCTACGCATCGAAAACCCATTACCGTAAATAGGTTGCAGGCATTAGATATCGATTATGGTCGCTTCTTGATGATAGATGTTGACGACTGGCTCTCCGAGATACTGGTACTGACTCTCTCATGTGCTTGCCACCACTATCACCACGATCATCATTATTACCATTACCACTATCACCACTGTTTTGGAATATTGTACCCACCACTATCACAACCACTACCACTATCAATATACCCACCACCACTACTACTACCACCATCACTATCACCACTACTATCACCACTAATACCACCACTACCACCTTATTCGACTTGTGAAAGAAACCTAGGGGTACCTAGAAAACAGTGCGTTAATGTTCGAAATAAGGCAAACAGAGTATTGGGTTTTATATCTAGAAGTGTAAGTAACAAGAGTGCAGAGGTCTTATTGCAACTACATCTTGCGCTAGTCAGGCCGCACCTCGATTATGCGGTTCAGTTCTGGTGCCCCTATTATAGAATGGATATAAATTCACTAGAGTCGGTACAGCGAAGAATGACAAAAATGATTCCGGGACTTGGAAACCTTCCATATCAGGATAGGTTAAAGAAACTTAACTTGCATTCCCTAGAAAGACGAAGAGTGCGGGGAGAAATGATAGAAGTATTTAAGTGGGTGAAAGGAATCAATAAAGGGGATATAGATAAAGTTCTTATAATATCCGAGCAGGATAGGACTCGGAGCAACGGATTCAAGTTGGATAAGCTTAGGTTTAGGAGGGAGATAGGAAGAAACTGGTTCACAAATAGGGTGGTGGACGAGTGGAACAAGCTTAGCAACTTTGTAGTAAGCGCTGGAACGCTGGAAAGTTTTAAAGGAAGGCTAGATAGATTCATGGATGATAGAGAGTGGTAGTAACTCTCGACAGGAGCTGCCATGCACAGGCCAACCGGCCTATTGCAGACTCCTTATTTTCTTATGTTCTTATGTTCTATCACCAACTACCACTACCCTCAGGATGTGTGATTTATTTATGAAAAAAAAATGGACCTTCGTGTTTACGTTTCATGCTGTTTCTTACTCCTCCTGTTCTTGTTCTTCATTGTTCTTCTTGTTTCGTGTGTGTGTGTGTGTGTGTGTGTGTGTTTTCTGCTTCCTCTTCTTCTTGTTCTTCCATACCTCCTTCTTTATTTATTTTCTTCTTTGTCTGCTGTTTTCCTCGGTTTTCTACAAGTCAGAAAAGTAACTTGAGGAAAACTTCGGCGATCTTGTTACTTGTGAGTGGCGTCTATTGGTCTCTCTCTCTCTCTCTCTCTCTCTCTCTCTCTCTCACACACACAGGACGATTAACTGTGTAAAACTATCTAACTCATGAATAATGTAGAACAAATTATCTTTATACATCACTCATCTTACTTTCTGGTTCCTTAAGGTGAATCGGAGAGTATTTACATAATGCTGTGATTCTCATTATTCATCCCATGTATAAAATAATCACAATGATGAAGAGTGAAGGAGTAATTAAGACGAGTATATGTTAAGGAGAAGTTTACAGTGGGTGAGTGATGATAATGGTGGCGTTGATGGGGGTGGTGGTGGTATTGGTGGGGGGGGGGGTGGTGTTGGTGGGTGGTGCAGGTGGTGGGGGGGGGAGGGTATTATTGTACCCTGGCTCACCTCTGTTCATGTTTATTCATTAGAATTCTTTTGGGATGACAACTTGTTGGGAATGCATTGACTGAATCTCCTGAACGACCGATCCCTTCTTCAGTAGTGAATATGCAGGAATATTACACACACACACACACACACACACACACACACACACATGCATAAATAAACCTGTAAACGCACTTCCTTTCAAACTTCCATAATCGTGGTATTAAAGAAGATGAAAGTGCAGGTAACAAACACACACACACACACACACACTTTGTATCAGTAGTTTCCGGGAATATACTGCTGCTCGCGTACAGGTTTACCTTGCTATAATTTAGGTCCATTGTAGTGTACAGTCATCATCCCACTGGTTTACCTTAAGTTTACCTTCATAATGGTATGTATTCCCCTGGTTTACCTTGCTAGATATACCTCCATCATACGGGTATATTCCTCAGGTTTAACTTGCTAGATATACCTCCATTATACGGGTATATTCCTCTGGTTTACCATAATCTGTCTTCCTAAATAACAATTAATTTATTATTATTTAATATTCAACAGTGAGTAAGATAAGCTGATCCAATAATGAGTATTTCTCGTCTCAAAGGATATTCTCTTCCTCACTATACTGTGTTGTGATGGGTGAATATTACTCATCCTCACTACAAAAGATCGTGAATCATGAGTAAATATCTATAAAATATTACTCATCCCCAACAAAAACAAACAAACCTGAATAAAGACAGTGACTCAACACCCAATAGTGACTTGAACGTAACAATAACTCGTAACTATGACTGATCCAACTACGCAATAATGAGTCATATAGTTAATCTAGTGAAGGTAATTGAGTCGGTGAATAATTATAAGAGGTAATAGAGACTAGTAAGGTTCAATTAGTACATAGTAAAGTACAATGAAGTGTAATTTGTGTGTTAATGTACACCACGTGGGTGATAATTACTGTACTAAGGTTGGGTTTTTATTGTTCTTAGTTTACACGAACGAATGAGTACTTGAAAGTGTACATTGAGTTCACCTGTAGTTGTGATGTTCTGGTAAACTTTCTATAGTATACTTTCGTGAAGTTCTGGTACATTGAGTCCTGCTTAGTCAAGTATTCATAGAGAGAGTGAGTCAGAGAAAGAGAGTGAGTCAGAGAAAGAGAGTGAGTCAGAGAGAGAAAGAGTGAGTCAGAGAATTAAATAAATCAATTGACTGTAACAACTTCCTAACAAATTTGTAGGAAAAGAGAGAAATGAGGAATAGACAGATTATAGAAATATTTTGGTACTTGAGAGAGAGAGAGAGAGAGAGAGAGAGAGGAAAATAAACAAATAATTAAAAGGAAAAATCGAAACAAAGAACGAAGAAAGATAACGATAAAAAATAAAATAATTACGAAAATACTGATAACAAAAATATAAATTGAATCAAAACACAAAATTTTAGAAAAAAAAATACGATGAAAAAATATCTAGCTAAACAACCTTTGACCTATTCATTTCTGTGACTCTTCAGGGTCAACTTTTCCATAACATTTTAGTCCAGAGAAATTATTTTATTCTTCCTTGAAATAAACAACTATAGACAGGTTGAGATGGTATTAGTGGAGGAGGAGAACACCAAGAACACGAAGAACAAGATCACGAGGAACAAGAACACGAAGAACAAGAACACGAAGAACAACACGAAGAACAACAAGAACACCACTCTCCCTCCCTCCTTCGTTGTTATTAGGCGTTGGGGAAATTTGATCTCAGGGGAATATGAAAAATAATCAGAGGCTGAGATTTGATTAGTGGGTGCCCCTCTGTGTATAGAGCTGTGGTGTTGGGTGGGTGGTGGAGGGGAGGGGTGGGGGAGGGGGTGGG
>CAUDMG010002832.1:0-204272 GCA_958450375.1 Homarus gammarus
CTCAGTCACAGTTCTCACCAGCACTCGCCTATAACACTCCCTGTCACAGCTCTCACCACCACTCGCCTACAACACTCCAAGTCACAAGTCTCACCACCACTCGCCTACAACACTCCTAGTCACAGATCTGACCACCACTCTCTTACAACACTCCTAGTCACATCTCTCACCACCATTCGCCTACAACTCTCCCAGTCACATCTGTGACCACCACTTGCCTACAGCACTCTTAGTCACAGCTCTCACAAGCACTCGCCTACAACACTCCCAGTCACAGCTCTCACCACCTCTCGCCTACAACACTCCTAGTCACAGCTCTCACCACCACTCGCCTACAGCACTCCCAGTCACAGCTCTCACCACCACTCGCCTACAACTCTCCCAGTCACATCTCTGACCACCACTCGCCTACAGCATTCCAAGTCACAGCTCTCACCACCTCAAGCCTACAACACTCCTAATTACGGCTCTCACCACCACTCGCCTACAACACTCCTAGTCACAGCTCTCACCAACTCTCGCCTACAACACTCCTAGTCGTAGTTCTCACCACCACCCGCCTACAACACTCCTAGTCACAGCTCTCACCACCACTCGCTTACAACACTCTTAGTCACAGCTCTCACCAGCACTCACCTACAACACTCCCAGCCACAGCTCTCTCCACCACTCGCCTACAACAATCCAAGTCACAGCTCTTACCACCACTCGCCTACAACACTCCCAATCACAGCTCTCACCACCACTCGCCTACAACACTCCCAGTCACAAGTCTCACCACCACTCGCCTACAACACTCCTAGTCACAGCTCTCACCACCACTCTCTAACAACACTCCTAGTCACATCTCTCACCACCATTCGCCTACAACTCTCCCAGTCACATCTGTGTCCACCACTTGCCTACAGCACTCTTAGTCACAGCTCTCACCAGCACTCGCCTACAACACTACCAGTCACAGCTCTCACCACCACTCGCCTACAACTCTCCCAGTCACATCTCTGACCACCACTCGCCTACAACACTCCCAGTCACAGCTCTCACCACCACACGCCTACAGCATTCCAAGTCACAGCTCTCGCTACCACACGTGTACAACACTCCCGTTCACGACTCTCACCACCACTCGCCTACAACTCTCCGAGTCACATCTCTGACCACCACTTGCCTACAGCACTCCTAGTCACAGCTCTCACCACCACTCGCCTACAACACTCCCAGTCACAGCTCTCACCACCACTCGCCTACAGCATTCCAAGTCACAGCTCTCACCACCTCAAGCCTACAACACTCCAAATTACGGCTCTCACCACCTCTCGCCTACAACACTCCCAGTAACGGCTCTCACCAACACTCGCCTACAAAACTCCGAGTCACAGCACTCACCACCACTCGCCTACAACACTCCCAATCACAGCTCTCACCACCACTCGCCTACAACACTCCCAGTCACAAGTCTCACCACCACTCGCCTACAACACTCCTAGTCAGAGCTCTCACCACCACTCGCCTACAACAATCCTAGTCACTGCTCTCACCACCACTCGCCTTCAACACTCCCATTCACAGCTCTCACCACCACTCACCTACAACAATCTCAGTCACTGCTCTTACCGCCACTCGCCTACAACACTCCCAGTCTCAGCTCTCACCACCACTGGCCTACAACAATCCCAGTCACTGCTCTCGCTATCACTCGCCTACAACACTCCCAGTCACGGCTCTCACCACAACTCACCTTCAACACTCCCAGTCACGGCTCTCACCACCACTCACCTTCAACACTCCCATTCACAGCTCTCACCACCACTCACCTACAACAATCTCAGTCACTGCTCTTACCGCCACTCGCCTACTACACTCACAGTCACAGCTCAATCCACTACTCGCCAACAAAACTCTCAGTCACAGCTCTGACCACCACTCGCTTACAGCACTCCTAGTCACAGCTCTCACCACCACTCGCCTACAACACTCTTAGTCACAGTTCTCACCACCACTCGCCTACAACACTCCTAGTCACAGCTCTCACCACCACTCGCCTACAGCACTCCCAGTCACAGCTCAACCACCACTCGCCTACAACTGACTCAACCTGACGGTAATATAATTGAGACAGGAGTTAGAATTAACAACTGGACATCCGCTCTACAAACTGAATTAGTTGCCATTCTCACAGCTATAAAATTCATTGAAACCACTGTTACTGACAGTCTCATCATCACTGACTCATTTCCTCACTACTTGCCCTTGGTACCCTCGACTCAGGTTGTCACGCTCTTGTCTCTGAAGCCAGACACAAATATGCGTGCCTTGTTGACCGGGGTGTCAGGGTCAAACTGTTGTGGATCCCCTCTCACATAGGCCTCATAAAACATGACAGAGTTGATGCCCTCGCCAAAGTCGCGTCTAACAATGAACCCGTTGAATACAATTTGGGTCTGTCAAAAAGAACCCTTAAAACTGTAATTAGGAGAGAACTTATTGATGAGTTTGACGCAAGTAGACAAGTGCAAACAGGCACTAGTCAATCCATAGGTTACCATGATGAAATGTATCAAGTGAAACATGTATATGGAGCAAGTAACAAGATCACTAGATTACAAGATGTTGTAACCACTAGATTAAGGTTAGGATATAAGTACCTTTGGCAGTATGTTCCTCAAGCAGATGTAAACAAAACTAAATGTAAAGTGTGTGGCCATACATATGGCCACACACTTGAACACTACGTCCTCGACTGTGTGAAGATAGAACCTTTTAGGGACAGGTCCAAGCACACTGTGTGTGAAAAGGCACAACACTTCATCTCTAATGGCAAGATAGCCGACATATTAAGATTGTATCCACTTTTTTGCACTTAGTAACTATATCAATTCTCATGTACAGAACCAAATACACAATGTGTTTGAATACCTCCCACGTAAATGTGAATAACAAAGTGTGAGGCCAGACATACTGCCTCACACGCCTGTTCTCACGCATTTGTGAATAAGTTACCCTTTATGTATAGAACTAAACAAATAATTTAAATGAAATACTGTGTAACTTTCAGTGCCATAATATCCTGACAACGGGGGTTAATTATTATGACCCTTTGTAAAACCTACTCTGTAATCCTTTTGCGCTACCGCTCACAGGATGAGTTTGGGGTGCACAATAAAGTAGCCGCTGCAAGGGGCAAAATCAAAACCAATCAATCTCCCAGTCACATCTCTGACCACCACTCGCTTACAGCACTCCCAGTCACAGCGCTCACCACCACTCGCCTACAACACTCCCAGTCACAGCTCTCACCACCACTCGCCAACAACACTCTCAGTCACAGCTCTGACCAACACTAGCATACCGCACTCCTAGTCACAGCTATGACCACCACTCTCTTACAACACTCCCAGTCACATCTCTGACCACCACTCGCCTACAACTCTCCCAGTCACATCTCTGACCACCACTTGCCTACAGCACTCCTAGTCACAGCTCTCACCACCACTCGCCTACAACACTCCCAGTCACAGCTCTCATCACCACTCGCCTACAACACTCCCAGTCACAGCTCTGACCACCACTCGCCTACAGCATTCCAAGTCACAGCTCTCACCACCTCAAGCCTACAACACTCCCAATTACGGCTCTCACCACCACTCGCCTACAACACTGCCAGTAACGGCTCTCACCACCACTCGCCTACAAAACTCCAAGTCACAGCTCTCACCACCACTCGCCTACAACACTCCTAGTCACAGCTCTCACCACCACCCGCTTACAACACTCACAATCACAGCTCTCACCACCACTCACCTACAACACTCCCAGTCACAAGTCTCACCAGCACTCGCGTACAACACTCCTAGTAAGAGCTCTCACCACCACTCGCCTCCAACAATCCCAATTACAGCTCTCACCACCACTCGCCTACTACATTCCCAGTCACAACTCTCACCACAACTCGTCAACAAAACTCTCAGTCACAGCTGTGACAACTACTCGCCTACAGCACTCCTAGTCACAGCTTTGACCACCACTCTCCTACAACACTCCTAGTCACATCTCTCACCACCATTCGCCTACAACTCTCCCAGTTACATCTGTGACCACCACTTGCCTACAGCACTCTTAGTCACAGCTCTCACCAGCACTCGCCTACAACACTCCCAGTCACAGCTCTCACCACCTCTCGCCTACAACACTCCTAGTCACAGCTCTCACCACCACTCGCCTACAGCACTCCCAGTCACTGCACTCACCACCACTCGCCTACAACTCTCCCAGTCACAGCTCTGACCACCACTCGCCTACAGCACTCCCAGTCACAGCTCTCACCACCACTCGCCTACAAAACTCCCAGTCACAGCTCTCACCACCATTCGCCTACATAACTCCCATTCACAGCTCTCACCACAACACGCCTACAGCATTCCAAGTCACAGCTCTCGCTACCACACGTGTACAACACTCCCAGTCACGACTCTCACCACCACTCGCCTACAACTCATCCAGTCACATCTCTGACCACCACTCGCCTACAACACTCCTAGTCACAGCTCTCACCACCACTCGCCTACAACACTCCTAGTCACAGCTCTCACCACCACTCGCCTACAACACTCCTAGTCACAGCTCTCACCACCACTCGCCTACAACAATCCCAGTCACTGCTCTCACCACCACTCGCCTACAACACTCCCAGTCACAGCTCTCACCACCACTCGCCTACAAAACTCCAGTCACAGCTCTCACCACCACTCGCCTACAGCACTCCCAGTCACAGCACTCGACCACCACTCGCCTACAACACTCCTAGTCACATCTCTCACCACCATCGCCTACAACTCTCCCAGTCACATCTCTGACCACCACTTGCCTACAGCACTCCTAGTCACAGCTCTCACCACCACTCGCCTACAACACTCCAGTCACAGCTCTCACCACCACTCGCCTACAACACTCCTAGTCACAGCTCTCACCACCACTCGCCTACAGCACTCCCAGTCACATCTCTGACCACCACTCGCCTACAACTCTCTCAGTCACATCTCTGACCACCACTCGCCTACAGCACTCCCAGTCACAGCTCTAACCACCACTCGCCTACAACACTCCCAGTCACAGCTCTCACCACCACTCGCCTACAACACTCCCAGTCACAGCTCTCACCACCACTCGCCTACAACACTCCTAGTCACAGCTCTCACCACCACTCGCCTACAACACTCTCAGTCACAGCTCTCACCACCACTCGCCTACAACACTCCCAGTCACAGCTCTCACCACCACTCGCCTACAACACTCCTAGTCACATCTCTCACCACCATTCGCCTACAACTCTCCCAGTCACATCTCTGACCACCACTTGCCTACAGCACTCTTAGTCACAGCTCTCACCAGCACTCGCCTACAACACTCTCAGTCACAGCTTTCACCACCACTCGCCTACAACTCTCCAAGTCACATCTCTGACCACCACTCGCCTACAGCACTACCAGTCACAGCTCTCACTACCACACGTGTACAACACTCCCAGTCACGGCTCTCACCACCACTCGCCTACAACACTCCCAGTCACAGCTCTCACCACCTCTCGCCTACAACACTCCTAGTCACAGCTCTCACCACCACTCGCCTACAACACTCCTAGTCACAGCTCTCACCACCACTCGCCTACAACACTCTTAGTCACAGCTCTCACCAGCACTCGCCTACAACACTCCCAGTCACAGCTCTCACCACCACTCGCCTACAACACTCCCAGTCACAGCTCTCACCACCACTCGCCTACAACACTCCCAGTCACGGCTCTCACCACCACTCACCTTCAACACTCCCATTCACAGCTCTCACCACCACTCACCTACAACAATCTCAGTCACTGCTCTTACCGCCACTCGCCTACTACACTCACAGTCACAGCTCTCACCACTACTCGCCAACAAAACTCACAGTCACAGCTCTGACCACCACTCACCTACAGCACTCCTAGTCACAGCTCTCACCACCACTCGCCTACAACACTCTTAGTCACAGTTCTCACCACCACTCGCCTACAACACTCCTAGTCACAGCTCTCACCACCACTCGCCTACAGCACTCCCAGTCACAGCTCTCACCACCACTCGCCTACAACTCTCCCAGTCACATCTCTGACCACCACTCGCTTACAGCACTCCCAGTCACAGAGCTCGCCACCACTCGCCTACAACACTCTCTGTCACAGCTCTCACCACCACTCGCCTACAACACTGCCAGTAACGGGTCTCACCACTACTCGTCAAAAAAACTCTCAGTCACAGCTGTGACCACCACTCTCTTACAACACTCCTAGTCACATCTCCTAGTCACAGCTCGGACCACCACTCTCATACAACACTCCTAGTCACATCTCTCACCACCATTCGCCTACAACTCTCCCAGTTACATCAGTGACCACCACTTGCCTACAGCACTCTTAGTCACAGCTCTCACCAGCACTCGCCTACAACACTCCCAGTCACAGCTCTCACCACCTCTCGCCTACAACACTCCTAGTCACAGCTCTCACCACCACTCGCCTACAGCACTCCCAGTCACAGCTCTCACCACCACTCGCCTACAACTCTCCCAGTCACATCTCTGACCACCACTCGCCTACAGCACTCCCAGTCACAGCTCTCACCACCACTCGCCTACAACACTCCCAGTCACAGCTCTCACCACCACTCGCCTACATAACTCCCAGTCACAGCTCTCACCACCACACGCCTACAGCATTCCAAGTCACAGCTCTCGCTACCACATGTGTACAACACTCCCAGTCACGACTCTCACCACCACTCGCCTACAACTCTCCCAGTCACATCTCTGACCACCACTTGCCTACAGCACTCCTAGTCACAGCTCTCACCACCACTCGCCTACAACACTCCCAGTCACAGCTCTGACCACCACTCGCCTACAGCATTCCAAGTCACAGCTCTCACCACCTCAAGCCTACAACACTCCCAATTACGGCTCTCACCACCACTCGCCTACAACACTGCCATGAACGGATCTCACCACCACTCGCCTACAAAACTCCAAGTCACAGCTCTCACCACCACTCGCCTACAACACTCCCAATCTCTGCTCTCACCATCACTCGCCTACAACACTCCCAGTCACAAATCTCACCACCACTCGCCTACAACACTCCTAGTCAGAGCTCTCACCACCACTCGCCTACAACAATCCCATTGGCTGCTCTCACCACCACTCGCGTACTAAACTCCCAGTCACAACTCTCACCACTACTCGCCTACAGCACTCCTAGTCACAGCTCTCACCACCACTCGCCTACTACACTCTCAGTCACAGCTCTGGCCACCACTCGCCTACAGCACTCCTAGTCACAGCTCTGACCACCACTCGCCTACAACACTCCCAGTCACTGCTCTCACCACCACTCGCCTACTACACTCTCAGTCACAGCTCTGACCACCACTCGCCTACAGCACTCCTAGTCACAGCTCTGACCTCCACTCTCTTACAACACTCCTAGTCACATCTCTCACCACCATTCGCCTACAACTCTCCCAGTCACATCTCTGACCACCACTTGCCTACAGCACTCTTAGTCACATTAGTCACAGCTCTCACCAGCACTCGCCTACAACACTCCTAGTCACAGCTCTGACCACCACTCGCCTACAGCACTCCAAGTCACAGCTCTCACCACCACTCGCCTACAACACTCCCAGTCACATCTCTGACCACCTCTCGCCTACAACACTCCTAGTCACAGCTCTCACCACCACTCGCCTACAGCACTCCAAAGTCACAGCTCTCACCACCACTCGCCTACAAAACTCCCAGTCACATCTCTGACCACCACTCGCCTACAGCACTCCCAGTCACAGCTCTCACCACAACTCGCCTACATAACTCCCAGTCACAGCTCTCACCACCACACGCCTACAGCATTCCAAGTCACAGCTCTCGCTACCACACGTGTACAACACTCCCAGTCACGGCTCTCACCACCACTCGCCTACAGCACTGCCAGTCACGGCTCTCACCACCACTCGCCTACAAAACTCCTAGTCACAGCTCTCACCACCACTCGCCTACAAAACTCCCAGTCACACCTCTCACCACCTCTCGCCTACCACACTCCCAGTCGCAGTTCACACCACCACTCGCCTACAACACTCCTAGTCACAGCTCTCACCACCACTCGCCTACAACACTCTTAGTCACAGCTCTCACCACCACTCGCCTACAACACTCCCAGTCACAGCTCTCACCACCACTCGCCTACAACACTCCCAGTCACAGCTCTCACCACCTCTCGCCTACAACACTCCTAGTCGTAGCTCTCACCACCACTCGCCTACAACACTCCTAGTCACAGCTCTCACCACCACTCGCTTACAACACTCTTAGTCACAGCTCTCACCAGCACTCGCCTACAACACTCCCAGTCACAGCTCTCACCACCACTCGCCTACAACAATCCAAGTCACTGCTCTCACCACCACTCGCCTAATACACTCCCAGTCACAACTCTCACCACTACTCGCCAACAAAACTCTCAGTCACAGCTCTGCCCACCACTCGCCTACAGCACTCCTAGTCACAGCTCTGACCACCACTCTCTTACAACACTCCTAGTCACAGCTCTCACCACCATTCGCCTACAACTCTCCTAGTCACATCTCTGACCACCACTTGCCTACAGCACTCTTAGTCACAGCTCTCACCAGCACTCGCCTACAACACTCCTAGTCACAGCTCTCACCACCACTCGCCTACAACACTCCTAGTCACAGCTCTGACCACCACTCGCCTACAGCACTCCCAGTCACATCTCTGACCACCACTCGCCTACAACTCTCCCAGTCACATCTCTGACCACCACTCGCCTACAGCACTCCCAGTCACAGCTCTAACCACCACTCGCCTACAACACTCCCAGTCACAGCTCTCACCACCACTCGCCTACAACACTCCCAGTCACAGCTCTCACCTTCACTCGCCTTCAACACTCCGAGTCACAGCTTTCACCACCACTCGCCTACAGCACTCCTAGTCACAGCTCTCACCACCACTCGCCTACAACAATCCCAGTCACAGCTCTCACCACCACTCGCCAACAACACTCTCAGTCACAGCTCTGACCAACACTAACATACCGCACTCATAGTCACAGCTCTCACCACCACTCACCTACAACACTCCAGTCACAGCTCTCACCACCACTCGCCTACAACACTCCCAGTCACAGCTCTCACCACCACTCGCCTACAGCACTCCAAGTCACAGCTCTGACCACCACTCTTACAACACTCCCAGTCACATCTCTCACCACCACTCGCCTACAACACTCCCAGTCACATCTCTCACCACCACTCGCCTACAGCACTCCTAGTCACAGCTCTCACCACCACTCGCCTACAACACTCCAAGTCACAGCTCTCACCACCACTCGCCTACAACACTCCCAGTCACAGCTCTCACCACCACTCGCCTACAGCATTCCAAGTCACAGCTCTCACCACCTCAAGCCTACAACACTCCCAATTACGGCTCTCACCACCACTCGCCTACAACACTTCCAGTAACGGCTCTCACCACCACTCGCCTACAAAACTCCAAGTCACAGCTCTCACCACCACTCGCCTACAACACTCCTAGTCACAGCTCTCACCACCTCTCGCCTACAACACTCCCAGTCGCAGCTCTCACCACCACCCGCCTACAACACTCCTAGTCACAGCTCTCACCACCACTCTCTTACAACACTCTTAGTCACGGCTCTCACCACCACTCGCCTACAACACTCCTAGTCACAGCTCTCACCACCTCTCGCCTACAACACTGCCAGGGGCAGCTCTCACCACCACTCGCCTACAACACTCCTAGTCACAGCTCTCACCACCACTCGCCTACAACACTCTTAGTCACAGCTCTCACCACCACTCGCCTACAACACTCCCAGTCACAGCTCTCACCACCACTCGCCTACAGCACTCCAAGTCACAGCTCTCGCCACCTCAAGCCTACAACACTCCCAATTTCGGCTCTCACCACCACTCGCCTACAACGCTGCCAGTAACGTCTCTCACCACCACTCGCCTACAACACTCCAAGTCACAGCTCTCACCACCACTCGCCTACAACACTCCCAGTCACAGCTCTCACCACCACTCGCCTACAACACTCCCAGTCACAGCTCTCACCACCACTCGCCTACAACACTCCCAGTCACAGCTCTGACCACCACTCACCTACAACACTCCTAGTCACAGCTCTTACCTTCTCTCGCCTACAACACTCCCAGTCGTTGCTCTAACCACCAGTCGCCTACACTACTCCCAGTCACAAGCCTCACCACCTCTCGCCTACAACACTCCCAGTCACAGCTCTCACCACCACTCGCCTACAACACTCCTAGTCACAGCTCTCACCACCACTCGCCTACAACACTCCTAGTCACAGCTCTCACCACCACTCGCCTACAACACTCTCAGTCACAGCTCTCACCACCACTCGCCTACAACACTCCTAGTCACTGCTCTCACCACCACTCGCCTACAACACTCACAGTCACAGCTCTCACCACCACTCGCCTACAACACTCTCAGTCACAGCTCTGACCACCACTAGCCTACAGCACTCCTAGTCACAGCTATGACCACCACTCTCTTACAACACTCCCAGTCACATCTCTGACCACCACTCGCCTACAACACTCCCAGTCACATCTCTGACCACCACTCGCCTACAGCACTCCTAGTCACAGCTCTCACCACCACTCGCCTACAACACTCCCAGTCACAGCTCTCACCACCACTCGCCTACAACACTCCTAGTCACAGCTCTCACCACCACTCGCCTACAACACTCTTAGTCACAGCTCTCACCACCACTCGCCTACAACACTCCCAGTCACAGCTCTCACCACCACTCGCCTACAACAATCCCAGTCACTGCTCTCACCACCACTCGCCTACTACACTCACAGTCACAGCTCTCACCACCACTCGCCAACAACACTCTCAGTCACAGCTCTGACCAACACTAGCATACCGCACTCCTAGTCACAGCTATGACCACCACTCTCTTACAACACTCCCAGTCACATCTCTGACCACCACTCGCCTACAACTCTCCCAGTCACATCTCTGACCACCACTTGCCTACAGCACTCCTAGTCACAGCTCTCACCACCACTCGCCTACAACACTCCCAGTCACAGCTCTCATCACCACTCGCCTACAACACTCCAGTCACAGCTCTGACCACCACTCGCCTACAGCATTCCAAGTCACAGCTCTCACCACCTCAAGCCTACAACACTCCCAATTACGGCTCTCACCACCACTCGCCTACAACACTGCCAGTAACGGCTCTCACCACCACTCGCCTACAAAACTCCAAGTCACAGCTCTCACCACCACTCGCCTACAACACTCCCAGTCACAGCTCTCACCACCACTCGCCTACAACACTCCCAGTCAAGGCTCTCACCACCACTCGCCTACAACACTCACAATCACAGCTCTCACCACCACTCACCTACAACACTCCCAGTCACAAGTCTCACCACCACTCGCCTACAACACTCCTAGTCAGAGCTCTCACCACCACTCGCCTACAACAATCCCAGTCACTGCTCTCACCACCACTCGCCTACTACACTCCCAGTCACAACTCTCACCACTACTCGTCAAAAAAACTCTCAGTCACAGCTGTGACCACCACTCGCCTACAGCACTCCTAGTCACAGCTCTGACCACCACTCTCTTACAACACTCCTAGTCACATCTCTCACCACCATTCGCCTACAACTCTCCCAGTTACATCTGTGACCACCACTTGCCTACAGCACTCTTAGTAACAGCTCTCACCAGCACTCGCCTACAACACTCCCAGTCACAGCTCTCACCACCTCTCGCCTACAACACTCCTAGTCACAGCTCTCACCACCACTCGCCTACAGCACTCCCAGTCACAGCTCTCACCACCACTCGCCTACAAAACTCCCAGTCACAGCTCTCACCACCACTCGCCTACATAACTCCCAGTCACAGCTCTCACCACCACACGCCTACAGCATTCCAAGTCACAGCTCTCGCTACCACACGTGTACAACACTCCCAGTCACGACTCTCACCACCACTCGCCTACAACTCTCCCAGTCACATCTCTGACCACCACTTGCCTACAGCACTCCTAGTCACAGCTCTCACCACCACTCGCCTACAACACTCCCAGTCACAGCTCTGACCACCACTCGCCTACAGCATTCCAAGTCACAGCTCTCACCACCTCAAGCCTACAACACTCCCAATTACGGCTCTCACCACCACTCGCCTACAACACTGCCATGAACGGATCTCACCACCACTCGCCTACAAAACTCCAAGTCACAGCTCTCACCACCACTCGCCTACAACACTCCCAATCTCAGCTCTCACCATCACTCGCCTACAACACTCCCAGTCACAAATCTCACCACCACTCGCCTACAACACTCCTAGTCAGAGCTCTCACCACCACTCGCCTACAACAATCCCAGTCACTGCTCTCACCACCACTCGCCTACTACACTCCCAGTCACAACTCTCACCACCACTCGCCTACAGCACTCCTAGTCACAGCTCTCACCACCACTCGCCTACTACACTCTCAGTCACAGCTCTGGCCACCACTCGCCTACAGCACTCCTAGTCACAGCTCTGACCACCACTCGCCTACAACACTCCTAGTCAGAGCTCTCACCACCACTCGCCTACAACACTCCCAGTCACAGCTCTCACCACCACTCGCCTACAGCACTCCTAGTCACAGCTCTGACCACCACTCGCCTACAACACTCCTAGTCACATCTCTCACCACCATTCGCCTACAACTCTCCCAGTCACATCTCTGACCACCACTTGCCTACAGCACTCTTAGTCACAGCTCTCACCAGCACTCGCCTACAACACTCCTAGTCACAGCTCTCACCACCACTCGCCTACAACACTCCAAGTCACAGCTCTCACCACCACTCGCCTACAACACTCCCAGTCACATCTCTGACCACCACTCGCCTACAGCACTCCCAGTCACAGCTCTCACCACAACTCGCCTACATAACTCCCAGTCACAGCTCTCACCACCACACGCCTACAGCATTCCAAGTCACAGCTCTCGCTACCACACGTGTACAACACTCCCAGTCACGGCTCTCACCACCACTCGCCTACAGCACTGCCAGTCACGGCTCTCACCACCACTCGCCTACAACACTCCCAGTCACAGCTCTCACCACCACTCGCCTACAACACTCCTAGTCACAGCTCTCACCACCACTCGCCTACAACACTCCTAGTCACAGCTCTCACCACCACTCGCCTACAACACTCCCAGTCACAGCTCTCACCACCACTCGCCTACAACACTCCCAGTCACAGCTCTCACCACCACTCGCCTACAACACTCCCAGTCACAGCTCTCACCACCACTCGCCTACAACACTCCTAGTCACAGCTCTCACCACCTCTCGCCTACAACACTCCCAGTCGTAGCTCTCACCACCACCCGCCTACAACACTCCTAGTCACAGCTCTCACCACCACTCGCCTACAACACTCTTAGTCACAGCTCTCACCAGCACTCGCCTACAACACTCCCAGTCACAGCTCTCACCACCACTCGCCTACAACAATCCAAGTCACTGCTCTCACCACCACTCGCCTACAACACTCCCAGTCACAACTCTCACCACTACTCGCCTACAAAACTCTCAGTCACAGCTCTGCCCACCACTCGCCTACAGCACTCCTAGTCACAGCTCTGACCACCACTCTCTTACAACACTCCTAGTCACATCTCTCACCACCACTCGCCTACAACACTCCTAGTCACAGCTCTCACCACCACTCGCCTACAACACTCCTAGTCACAGCTCTCACCACCACTCGCCTACAACACTCCTAGTCACAGCTCTCACCACCACTCGCCTACAACACTCCCAGTCACAGCTCTCACCACCACTCGCCTACAACACTCCCAGTCACAGCTCTCACCACCACTCACCTACAACACTCCCAGTCACAGCTCTAACCACCACTCGCCTACAACACTCCCAGTCATAGCTCTCACCACCACTCGCCTACAACACTCCTAGTCACAGCTCTCACCACCACTCGCCTACAACACTCCTAGTCACAGCTCTCACCAGCACTCGCCTACAACACTCCCAGTCACAGCTCTCACCACCACTCGCCTACAACACTCCAAGTCACAGCTCTCACCACCACTCGCCTACAGCACTCCCAGTCACATCTCTGACCACCACTCGCCTACAACTCTCCCAGTCACATCTCTGACCACCACTCGCCTACAGCACTCCCAGTCACAGCTCTCACCACCACTCGCCTACAACACTCCCAGTCACAGCTCTCACCACCACACGCCTACAGCATTCCAAGTCACAGCTCTCACTACCACACGTGTACAACACTCCCAGTCACGGCTCTCACCACCTCTCGCCTACAACACTCCCAGTCACAGTTCTCACCACCACTCGCCTACAACTCTCACAGTCACATCTCTGACCACCACTCTCCTACAGCACTCCCAGTCACAGCTCTCACCACCACTCCCCTACAACACTCCCAGTCACAGCTCTCACCAATACTCGCCAACAACACCCTCAGTCACAGCTCTGACCAACACTAGCCTACAGCACTCCTAGTCACAGCTCTGACCACCACTCTCTTACAACACTCCCAGTCACATCTCTCACCACCACTCGCCTACAACTATCCCAGTCACATCTCTCACCACCACTTGCCTGCAGCACTCCTAGTCACAGCTCACACCACCACTCGCCTACAACACTCCAACTCACAGCTCTCACCACCACTCGCCTACAACACTCCCAGTCACAGCTCTCACCACCACTCGCCTACAGCATTCCAAGTCACAGCTCTCACCACCTCAAGCCTACAACACTCCCAATTACGGCTCTCACCACCACTTGCCTACAACACTGCCAGTAACGGCTCTCACCACCACTCGCCTACAAAACTCCTAGTCACAGCTCTCACCACCACTCGCCTACAACACTCTTAGTCACAGCTCTCACCAGCACTCGCCTACAACACTCCCAGTCACAGCTCTCACCACCACTCGCTTACAACACTCCCAGTCACAGCTCTCATCACCACTCGCCTACAACACTCCCAGTCACAGCCCTCACCACCACTCGCCTACAACACTCCTAGTCACAGCTCTCACCACCTCTCGCCTACAACACTCCCAGTCGTAGCTCTCACCACCACCCGCCTACAACACTCCTAGTCACAGCTCTCACCACCACTCGCTTACAACACTCTTAGTCACAGCTCTCACCAGCACTCGCCTACAACACTCCCAGTCACAGCTCTCACCACCACTCGCCTACAACAATCCAAGTCACTGCTCTCACCACCACTCGCCTAATACACTCCCAGTCACAACTCTCACCACTACTCGCCCACAAAACTCTCAGTCACAGCTCTGCCAACCACTGGCCTACAGCACTCCTAGTCACAGCTCTGACCACCACTCTCTTACAACACTCATAGTCACATCTCTCACCACCATTCGCCTACAACACTCCTAGTCACAGCTCTCACCACCACTCGCCTACAACACTCCTAATCAAAGCTCTCTCCACCACTCGCGTACAACACTCTTAGTCACAGCTCTCACCAGCACTCGCCTACAACACTCCCAGTCACAGCTCTCACCACCACTCGCTTACAACACTCCCATTCCAAGCTCTAATCACCACTCACCTACAACACTCCTAGTCACAGCTCTCACCACCTCTCGCCTACAACACTCCCAGTCGTAGCTCTCACCACCACCCGCCTACAACACTCCTAGTCACAGCTCTCACCACCACTCGCCTACAACACTCTTAGTCACAGCTCTCACCAGCACTCGCCTACAACACTCCCAGTCACAGCTCTCACCACCACTCGCCTAAAACAATCCAAATCACTGCTCTCACCACCACTCGCCTAATACACTCCCAGCCACAACTCTTACCACTACTCGCCAAAAAAACTCTCAGTCACAGCTCTGCCCACCACTCGCCTGCAGCACTCCTAGTCACAGCTCTGACCACCACTCTCTTACAACACTCATAGTCACATCTCTCATCACCATTCGCCTACAACACTCCTAGTCACAGCTCTCACCACCACTCGCCTACAACACTCCTAATCAAAGCTCTCTCCACCACTGGCGTACAACACTCTTAGTCACAGCTCTCACCAGCACTCGCCTACAACGCTCCCAGTCACAGCTCTCACCACCACTCGCTTACAAAACTCCCATTCCAAGCTCTAATCACCACTCACCTATAACACTCCCAGTCACAGCTCTAACCACCTCTCGCCTACAACACTCCCAGTCGTAGCTCTCACCACCACCCGCCTACAACACTCCTAGTCACAGCTCTCACCACCACTCGCTTACAACACTCTTAGTCACAGCTCTCACCAGCACACGCCTAAAACACTCCCAGTCACAGCTCTCACCACCACTCGCCTACAACACTCCAAGTCACAGCTCTCACCACCACTCGCCTACAGCACTCCCAGTCACATCTCTGACCACCACTCGCCTACAACTCTCCCAGTCACATCTCTGACCACCACTCGCCTACAGCACTCACAGTCACAGCTCTAACCACCACTCGCCTACAACACTCCCAGTCACAGCTCTCACCACCACACGTCTACAGCATTCCAAGTCACAGCTCTCACTACCACACGTGTACAACACTCCCAGTCACGGCTCTCACCACCTCTCGCCTACAACACTCCCAGTCACAGTTCTCACCACCACTCGCCTACAACTCTCACAATTACATCTCTGACCATCACTCTCTACAGCACTCCCAGTCACAGCTCTCACCACCACTCCCCTACAACACTCCCAGCCACAGCTCTCCCCAATACTCGCCAACAACACCCTCAGTCACAGCTCTGACCAACACTAGCCTACCGCACTCCTAGTCACAGCTCTGACCACCACTCTCTTACAACACTCCCAGTCACATCTCTCACCACCACTCGCCTACAACTATCCCAGTCACATCTCTCACCACCACTTGCCTGCAGCACTCCTAGTCACAGCTCACACCACCACTCGCCTACAACACTCCAACTCACATCTCTCACCACCACTCGCCTACAACACTCCCAAGTAACAGCTCTCACCACCACTCACCTACAGAATTCCAAGGCACAGCTCTCACCACCTCAAGCCTACAACACTCCCAATTACGGCTCTCACCACCACTTGCCTACAACACTGCCAGTAACGGCTCTCACCACCACTCGCCTACAAAACTCCTAATCAAAGCTCTCTCCACCACTCGCCAACAACACTCTTAGTCACAGCTCTCACCAGCACTCCCCTACAACACTCCCAGTCACAGCACTCACCACCACTCGCTTACAACACTCCCAGTCACAGCACTCATCACCACTCGACTACAACACTCCCAGTCACAGCTCTCACCACCACTCGCCTACAACACTCCTAGTCACAGCTCTCACCACCTCTCGCCTACAACACTCCCAGTCGTAGCTCTCACCACCACCCGCCTACAACACTCCTAGTCACAGCTCTCACCACCACTCGCTTACAACAATCTTAGTCACAGCTCTCACCAGCACTCGCCTACAACACTCCCAGTCACAGCTCTCACCACCACTCGCCTAAAACAATCCAAATCACTGCTCTCACCACCACTCGCCTAATACACTCCCAGCCACAACTCTTACCACTACTCGCCAAAAAAACTCTCAGTCACAGCTCTGCCCACCACTCGCCTGCAGCACTCCTAGTCACAGCTCTGACCACCACTCTCTTACAACACTCATAGTCACATCTCTCACCACCATTCGCCTACAACACTCCTAGTCACAGCTCTCACCACCACTCGCCTACAACACTCCTAATCAAAGCTCTCTCCACCACTCGCGTACAACACTCTTAGTCACAGCTCTCACCAGCACTCGCCTACAACACTCCCAGTCACAGCTCTCACCACCACTCGCTTACAACACTCCCATTCCAAGCTCTAATCACCACTCACCTATAACACTCCCAGTCACAGCTCTAACCACCTCTCGCCTACAACACTCCCAGTCGTAGCTCTCACCACCACCCGCCTACAACACTCCTAGTCACAGCTCTCACCACCACTCGCTTACAACACTCTTAGTCACAGCTCTCACCAGCACACGCCTAAAACACTCCCAGTCACAGCTCTCACCACCACTCGCCTACAACACTCCAAGTCACAGCTCTCACCACCACTCGCCTACAGCACTCCCAGTCACATCTCTGACCACCACTCGCCTACAACTCTCCCAGTCACATCTCTGACCACCACTCGCCTACAGCACTCCCAGTCACAGCTCTCACCACCACTCGCCTACAACACTCCCAGTCACAGCTCTCACCACCACACGCCTACAGCATTCCAAGTCACAGCTCTCACTACCACACGTGTACAACACTCCCAGTCACGGCTCTCACCACCTCTCGCCTACAACACTCCCAGTCACAGTTCTCACCACCACTCGCCTACAACTCTCACAATTACATCTCTGACCATCACTCTCTACAGCACTCCCAGTCACAGCTCTCACCACCACTCCCCTACAACATTCCCAGCCACAGCTCTCACCAATACTCGCCAACAACACCCTCAGTCACAGCTCTGACCAACACTAGCCTACCACACTCCTAGTCACAGCTCTGACCACCACTCTCATACAACACTCCCAGTCACATCTCTCACCACCACTCGCCTACAACTATCCCAGTCACATCTCTCACCACCACTCGCCTACAGAATTCCAAGTCACAGCTCTCACCACCTCAAGCCTACAACACTCCCAATTACGGCTCTCACCACCACTTGCCTACAACACTGCCAGTAACGGCTCTCACCACCACTCGCCTACAAAACTCCTAATCAAAGCTCTTTCCACCACTCGCCAACAACACTCTTAGTCACAGCTCTCACCAGCACTCGCCTACAACACTCCCAGTCACAGCTCTCACCACCACTCGCTTACAACACTCCCATTCACAGCTCTAATCACCACTCGCCTACAACACTCCCAGTCACAGCTCTCATCACCACTCACCAACAACACTCCCAGTCACAGCTCTCACCAATACTCGCCAACAACACCCTCAGTCAGAGCTCTGACCAACATTAGCCTACCGCACTCCTAGTCACAGCTCTGACCACCACTCTCTTACAACACTCCCAGTCACATCTCTCACCACCACTCGCCTACAACTATCCCAGTCACATCTCTCACCACCACTTGCCTGCAGCACTCCTAGTCACAGCTCACACCACCACTCGCTTACAACACTCCAACTCACAGCTCTCACCACCACTCGCCTACAACACTCCCAGTCACAGCTCTCACCACCACTCGCCTACAGCATTCCAAGTCACAGCTCTCACCACCTCGAGCCTACAACATCTCCCAATTACGGCTCTCACCACCACTTGCCTACAACACTGCCAGTAGCGGCTCTCACTACCACTCGCCTACAAAACTCCAAGTCACAGCTCTCACCACCACTCGCCTACAACACTCCTAGTCACAGCTCTCACCACCTCTCGCCTACAACACTCCTAGTCGTAGTTCTCACCACCACCCGCCTACAACACTCCTAGTCACAGCTCTCACACCACTCGCTTACAACACTCTTAGTCACAGCTCTCACCACCACTCGCCTACAACACTCCTAGTCACATCACTGACCACCACTCGCTTACAGCACTCCCAGTCACAGCGCTCACCACCTCAAGCCTACAACACTCCCAATTTCGGCTCTCACCACCACTCACCTACAACACTGCCAGTAACGGCTCTCACCACCACTCGCCTACAAAACTCCAAGTCACAGCTCTCACTACCACTCGCCTACAACACTCCTAGTCACAGCTCTTACCACCTCTCGCCTACAACACTCCCAGTCGTTGCTCTCACCACCACTCGCCTACAACACTCCTAGTCACAGCTCTCACCACCACTCGCCTACAACCCCCCCAATCACAGCTCTCACCACCACTCGCCTTCAACACTCCCATTCACAGCTCTCAACACCACTCACCTACAACAATCTCAGTCACTGCTCTTAACGCCACTCGCCTACTACACTCACAGTCACAGCTCTCACCACTACTCGCCAACAAAACTCTCAGTCACAGTTCTGACCACCATTCACCTACAGCACTCCTAGTCACAGCTCTCACCACCACTCGGCTACAACACTCTTAGTCACAGTTCTCACCACCACTCGCCTACAACACTGCTAGTCACAGCTCTCACCACCACTCGCCTACATCACTACCAGTCACACCTCTCACCACCACTCGCCTACAACACTCCCAGTCACCTTTCTGACCACAACTCGCTTACAGCACTCCTAGTCACAGCTATGACCACCACTCTCTTACAACATTCCCAGTCACATCTCTGACCACCACTCGCCTACAACTCTCCCAGTCACATCTCTGACCACCACTTGCCTACAGCACTCCTAGTCACAGCTCTCACCACCACTCGCCTACAACACTCCCAGTCAAGGCTCTCACCACCATTCGCCTTCAGTACTCTCAGTCACGGCTCTCACCACCACTCGCCTTCAACACTCCTAGTCACAGCCTTCACCACCACTTGCCTACAACAATCTCAGTCACTGCTCTTACCGCCACTCGCCTACTACACTCACAGTCACAGCTCTCACCACTACTCGCCAACAAAACTCTCAGTCACAGTTCTGACCACCATTCACCTACAGCACTCCTAGTCACAGCTCTCACCACCACTCGACTACAACACTCTTAGTCACAGTTCTCACCACCACTCGCCTACAACACTGCTAGTCACAGCTCTCACCACCACTCGCCTACATCACTACCAGTCACACCTCTCACCACCACTCGCCTACAACACTCCCAGTCACATCTCTGACCACAACTCGCTTACAGCACTCCCAGTCACAGCGCTCACCACCACTCGCCTACAACACTCTCAGTCACAGCTCTCACCACCACTCGCCTACAACACTCCCAGTCACAGCTCTCACCACCACTCGCCTACAACAATCCCAGTCACTGCTCTCACCGCCACTCGCCTACTACACTCACAGTCAAAGCTCTCACCACCACTCGCCAACAACACTCTCAGTCACAGCTCTGACCAACACTAGCATAGCGCACTCCTAGTCACAGCTATGACCACCACTCTCTTACAACATTCCCAGTCACATCTCTGACCACCACTCGCCTACAACTCTCCCAGTCACATCTCTGACCACCACTTGCCTACAGCACTCCTAGTCACAGCTCTCACCACCACTCGCCTACAACACTCCCAGTCAAGGCTCTCACCATCCTCTCGCCTTCAGTACTCTCAGTCACGGCTCTCACCACCACTCGCCTTCAACACTCCTAGTCACAGCCTTCACCACCACTTGCGTACAACAATCTCAGTCACTGCTCTTACCGCCACTCGCCTACTACACTCACAGTCACAGCTCTCACCACTACTCGCCAACAAAACTCTCAGTCACAGCTCTGACCACCACTCACCTACAGCACTCCTAGTCACAGCTCTCACCACCACTCGCCTACAACACTCCCAGTCAGAGCTCTTCCCACCACTCGCCTACAACACTCCTAGTCACAGCTCTCACCACCACTCGCCTACAACTCTCCTAGTCACATCTCTGACCACCACTCGCCTACAGCACTCCCAGTCACAGCTCTCACCACCACTCGCCTACAACACTCTCAGTCAATGCTCTTACCACCACTCGCCTACAACACTGCCAGTCACAGCTCTCACCACCACTCGTCTACAACTCTCCCAGTCACATCTCTGACTACCACTCGCCTACAGCACTCCCAGTCACAGCTCTCACCACCACTCGCCTACAACACTCTTAGTCACAGCTCTCACCACCACTCGCCTACAACAATCCCCGTCACTGCTCTCACCACCACTCGCCTACTACACTCCCAGTCACAGCTCTCACCACTACTCGCCAACAACACTCTCAGTCACAGCTCTGACCACTGTCAGAGGCTACCCCCACTACTGTCAGAGGCTACCCCCCACCACTGTCAGAGGCTACTCCCCACCACAGGCAGAGGCTATCCCTACCACTGTCAGAGGCTACCCCCCACCACTGTCACAGGCTACCCCCCACCACTGTCAGAGGCTACTCCCCATCACTGGCAAAGGCTATCCCTACCACTGTCAGAGGCTACCCCTACCACTGTCAGAGGATATCCACCACCACTGTCGGAGGCTACCACCCCCCCCCCCCCTTCCCCAACCACTGTTAGTGACTCAGAGGCTAACTCCTCCCCACCATCAGAGGATTTAATATTTGAAGTTCGAGGGTAACACTAATACTTGACTCACGTAACACTAATACTTGACTGGCGTAACACTAATACTTGACTCGCCTAACACTAATACTTGACTCACGTTACAGTAATACTTGACTCACGTTACACTAATACTTGACTCACGCAACACTAATACTTGACTCACGTTTCACTAATACTTGACTCACGTAGCACTAATACTTGACTCACGTAACACGTGAACGCTAACACCAGCATAAAATTGAACACCTGAATCCTGTGAACTCGTGAACACGTGCACACACGAAATTTCATCCAGCAATGGAAGAGGGAGGTGAAGCAGTGAATCCCTCTCCAGATGCAACAGTCCAAATGGCAACGGTGGAGGGGGCAGGGAAAGGAGGGGGAGGGGGAGAGAGGAGAGTTATGGGATGGAAGTTGAGGGAGAGGGAAAGAAGAGGGGTCGGGGAGAGGAGGGTAGGGCTAGGGAGGGGAGACGAGAGGGAGGGAAAGGTTAGAGTGGGGAAAGGAGAGGGAGATGAGAGGAGGAGAAGGAGGGGAGGGGGTTACAAATAGTCACAGGTACCGATAAAAGAGAACATTTACCCACAGAAAGACAGACCATGAACATAAACATCAATATAGTGAAGCCTTAGGCAACAAATGTCAATGTTTACGTGAGGAAGCTGTGTTTCACCTCTGATGGATACAATAAAAAGCATGAATAAATGTTTGGTAATGGGAAGCAGCCAACACACACGAGAAGAAAGTAAATACCTGGAACATTATCTGTGCGAGGGGATGACGCTGTATCTACAAGAGATCAAAACTCACTATGTTAGATACAGGAATAAAAAATACTGTATTTGAATAGGGAAAAAATCACGAACTCTGGTGACATGTAACTGAAACTCTCTTGTGGTGTTGAATAGAGAGACCAGGTGAACAGGTAGGTGGATGTGAGACCAGGTGTACAGGTAGGAGGATGTGAGACCAAGTGTACAAGTTGGTGGATGTGAGACCCGGTGTACAGTAGGTGGATGTGAGACCAAGTGTACAGGTAGGCGGATGTGAGACCAGGTATACAAATAGGCGGATTTGAGACCAGGTGTACAGGTAGGCGGATGCGAGACCAGGTGTGTATTGTTGTAGACGGGTGTAACTGTGGTATGTATGTGTGTTGTTGCAGCCGGGTGTTACTGTGGTGTGTGTGTTTTGAGAGAAGAGTATTGCTGTGGTGTGTGTGTGTTGTTGTAGACGGTTGTTGCTGTGGTGTGTGTGTGTTGTTGTAGACGGGTGTTGCTGTCGGTCGTGGGTGTGTTGTTGTAGACGGGTGCTACTGTGGTGTGTGTGTTGTTGTAGACGGGTGCTACTGTGATGTGTGTGTTGTTGTAGACGGGTGCTACTGTGATGTGTGTGTTGTTGTAGACGGGTGTTGCTGTAGTGTTGTGTTGTGGTAGACGGGCATTGCTGTCGTGTGTGTGTTGTTGTAGGCGGGTGCTACTGTGGTGTGTGTGTTCTTGTAAGCGGGTGTTGCTGTGGTGTGTGTCTTGTTGTAGACGGGCACTACTGTACTGTATGTGTTGTTGTAGATGGGTGCTACTGTAGTGTGTGTGTTGTTGTAGGCGGGTGCCACTGCGGTGTGTGTGTTGTTGTAGGCGGGTGCTACTGTGGTGAGTGTGTTGTTGTAGGCGGGTGCTACTGTCGTGTGTGTGTTGTTGTAGGCGGGTGCTACTGTGGTGAGTGTGTGTTGTTGTAGGCGGGTGTTGCTGTGGTGTGTGTGTTGTTGTAGATGGGTGCTACTGTAGTGTGTGTGTTGTTGTAGGCGGGTGCTACTGTGGTGTGTGTGTCGTTGTAGGCGGGTGCTACTGTGGTGTGTGTGTTGTTGTAGGCGGGTGTTGCTGTGGTGTGTGTGTTGTTGTAGGCGGGTGCTACTGTGGTGTGTGTGTGTTGTTGTAGGCGGGTGCTACTGTAGTGTGTGTGTTGTTGTAGGCGGGTGCTACTGTGGTGAGTGTGTGTTGTTGTAGGCGGGTGTTGCTGTGGTGTGTGTGTTGTTGTAGGCGGGTGCTACTGTGGTGTGTGTGTGTTGTTGTAGGCGGGTGCTACTGTAGTGTGTGTGTTGTTGTAGGCGGGTGCTACTGTGGCGAGTGTGTGTTGTTGTAGGCGGGTGTTGCTGTGGTGTGTGTGTTGTTGTAGGCGGGTGCTACTGTAGTGTGTGTGTGTTGTTGTAGGCGGGTGCTACTGTGGTGTGTGTGTTGTTGTAGACGGGTGCTACTGTGCTGTGTGTGTTGTTGTAGACGGGTGCTTCTGTAGTGTGTGTGTTGTTGTAGGCAGGTGTTCCTGTAGTGTGTGTGATGTTGTAGGCGGGTGTTGCTGTGGTGTGTGTGTTGTTGTAGGCGGGTGTTGCTGTGGTGTGTGTGGGTTATTATAGACGGGTGCTACTGTGCTGTGTGTGGTGTTGTAGACGGGTGCTTCTGTAGTGTGTGTGTTGTTGTAGGCAGGTGTTGCTGTAGTGTGTGTGATGTTGTAGGCGGGTGTTGCTGTGGTGTGTGTGTTGTTGTAGACGGGCGCTACTGTGGTGTGTGTGTTGTTGTAGACGGGCGCTACTGTGGTGTGTGTGTTGTTGTAGGCGGGTGCTACTGTAGTGTGTGTGTTATTGTAGGCGGGTGCTACTGTGGTGTGTGTGTGTTGTTGTAGGCGGGTGCTACTATGGTGTGTGTGTTGTTGTAGGCTGGTGCTACTGTGGTGAGTGTGTGTTGTTGTAGGTGGGTGTTGCTGTGGTGTGTGTGTTGATGTAGATGGGTGCTACTGTAGTGTGTGTGTTATTGTAGGCGGGTGCTACTGTGGTGTGTGTGTGTTGTTGTAGGCGGGTGCTACTGTAGTGTGTGTGTTGTTGTAGGCGGGTGCTACTGTGGTGTGTGTTTTTGTTGTAGGCGGGTGCTACTGTGGTCAGTGTGTGTTGTTGTAGGCGGGTGTTGCTGTGGTGTGTGTGTGTTGTTGTAGGCGGGTGCTACTGTAATGTGTGTGTGTGTTGTTGTAGGCGGGTGCTACTGTAGTGTGTTTGTTGTTGTTGTAGGCGGGTGCTACTGTGGTGTGTGTGTTGTTGTAGGCGGGTGTTGCTGTGGTGTATGTGGGTTATTATAGACGGGTGCTACTGTGCTGTGTGTGTTGTTGTAGACGGGTGCTTCTGTAGTGTGTGTGTTGTTGAAGGCAGGTGTTGCTGTAGTGTGTGTGATGTTGTAGGCGGGTGTTGCTGTGGTGTGTGTCTTGTTGTAGACGGGTGCTACTGTGGTGAGTGTGTGTTGTTGTAGGCGGGTGTTGCTGTGGTGTGTGTGTTGTTGTAGATGGGTGCTACTGTAGTGTGTGTGTTGTTGTAGGCGGGTGCTACTGTGGTGTGTGTGTTGTTGTAGGCGGGTGCTACTGTGGTGTGTGTGTTGTTGCAGGCGGGTGTTGCTGTGGTGTGTGTGTTGTTGTAGACGGGCGCTACTGTAGTGTATGTGTTGTTGTAGATGGGTGCTACTGTAGTGTGTGTGTTGTTGTAGGCGGGTGCTACTGTGGTGAGTGTGTTGTTGTAGGCGGGTGCTACTGTAGTGAGTGTGTTGTTGTAGGCGGGTGCTACTGTGGTGTGTGTGTTGTTGTAGGCGGGTGCTACTGTAGTGTGTGTGTTGTTGTAGGCGGGTGCCACTGCGGTGTGTGTGTTGTTGTAGGCGGGTGCTACTGTGGTGAGTGTGTTGTTGTAGGCGGGTGCTACTGTCGTGTGTGTGTTGTTGTAGGCGGGTGCTACTGTGGTGAGTGTGTGTTGTTGTAGGCGGGTGTTGCTGTGGTGTGTGTGTTGTTGTAGATGGGTGCTACTGTAGTGTGTGTGTTGTTGTAGGCGGGTGCTACTGTGGTGTGTGTGTCGTTGTAGGCGGGTGCTACTGTGGTGTGTGTGTTGTTGTAGGCGGGTGTTGCTGTGGTGTGTGTGTTGTTGTAGGCGGGTGCTACTGTGGTGTGTGTGTGTTGTTGTAGGCGGGTGCTACTGTAGTGTGTGTGTTGTTGTAGGCGGGTGCTACTGTGGTGAGTGTGTGTTGTTGTAGGCGGGTGTTGCTGTGGTGTGTGTGTTGTTGTAGGCGGGTGCTACTGTGGTGTGTGTGTGTTGTTGTAGGCGGGTGCTACTGTAGTGTGTGTGTTGTTGTAGGCGGGTGCTACTGTGGCGAGTGTGTGTTGTTGTAGGCGGGTGTTGCTGTGGTGTGTGTGTTGTTGTAGGCGGGTGCTACTGTAGTGTGTGTGTGTTGTTGTAGGCGGGTGCTACTGTGGTGTGTGTGTTGTTGTAGACGGGTGCTACTGTGCTGTGTGTGTTGTTGTAGACGGGTGCTTCTGTAGTGTGTGTGTTGTTGTAGGCAGGTGTTCCTGTAGTGTGTGTGATGTTGTAGGCGGGTGTTGCTGTGGTGTGTGTGTTGTTGTAGGCGGGTGTTGCTGTGGTGTGTGTGGGTTATTATAGACGGGTGCTACTGTGCTGTGTGTGTTGTTGTAGACGGGTGCTTCTGTAGTGTGTGTGTTGTTGTAGGCAGGTGTTGCTGTAGTGTGTGTGATGTTGTAGGCGGGTGTTGCTGTGGTGTGTGTGTTGTTGTAGACGGGCGCTACTGTGGTGTGTGTGTTGTTGTAGGCTGGTGCTACTGTGGTGAGTGTGTGTTGTTGTAGGTGGGTGTTGCTGTGGTGTGTGTGTTGTTGTAGACGGGCGCTACTGTGGTGTGTGTGTTGTTGTAGGCGGGTGCTACTGTAGTGTGTGTGTTATTGTAGGCGGGTGCTACTGTGGTGTGTGTGTGTTGTTGTAGGCGGGTGCTACTGTGGTGTGTGTGTTGTTGTAGGCTGGTGCTACTGTGGTGAGTGTGTGTTGTTGTAGGTGGGTGTTGCTGTGGTGTGTGTGTTGATGTAGATGGGTGCTACTGTAGTGTGTGTGTTATTGTAGGCGGGTGCTACTGTGGTGTGTGTGTGTTGTTGTAGGCGGGTGCTACTGTAGTGTGTTTGTTGTTGTTGTAGGCGGGTGCTACTGTGGTGTGTGTTTTTGTTGTAGGCGGGTGCTACTGTGGTCAGTGTGTGTTGATGTAGGCGGGTGTTGCTGTGGTGTGTGTGTGTTGTTGTAGGCGGGTGCTACTGTAGTGTGTGTGTGTGTTGTTGTAGGCGGGTGCTACTGTGGTGTGTGTGTTGTTGTAGGCGGGTGTTGCTGTGGTGTATGTGGGTTATTATAGACGGGTGCTACTGTGCTGTGTGTGTTGTTGTAGACGGGTGCTTCTGTAGTGTGTGTGTTGTTGAAGGCAGGTGTTGCTGTAGTGTGTGTGATGTTGTAGGCGGGTGTTGCTGTGGTGTGTGTCTTGTTGTAGACGGGTGCTACTGTGGTGAGTGTGTGTTGTTGTAGGCGGGTGTTGCTGTGGTGTGTGTGTTGTTGTAGATGGGTGCTACTGTAGTGTGTGTGTTGTTGTAGGCGGGTGCTACTGTGGTGTGTGTGTTGTTGTAGGCGGGTGCTACTGTGGTGTGTGTGTTGTTGCAGGCGGGTGTTGCTGTGGTGTGTGTGTTGTTGTAGACGGGCGCTACTGTAGTGTATGTGTTGTTGTAGATGGGTGCTACTGTAGTGTGTGTGTTGTTGTAGGCGGGTGCTACTGTGGTGAGTGTGTTGTTGTAGGCGGGTGCTACTGTAGTGAGTCTGTTGTTGTAGGCGGGTGCTACTGTGGTGTGTGTGTTGTTGTAGGCGGGTGCTACTGTAGTGTGTGTGTTGTTGTAGGCGGGTGCTACTGTGGTGTGTGTGTTGTTGTAGGCGGGTGCTACTGTGGTGAGTGTGTTGTTGTTGGCTGGTGTTGCTGTGGTGTGTTTTTTGGGAGAGGAGTGTTGCTGTGGTGTGTGTGTGTGTGTTGTTGTTGTAAACGGTTTTTGCTGTGGTGTGTGTGTGTGTTGTTGTCGACGGGTGTTGCTGTCGGTCGTGGGTGTGTTGTTGTAGACGGGTGCTACTGTGGTGTGTGTGTTGTTGCAGACGGGTGCTACTGTGATTTGTGTGTTGTTGTAGACGGGTGCTACTGTGGTGTGTGTGTTGTTGTAGGCGGGTGTTGCTGTGGTGTGTGTCTTGTTGTAGACGGGCGCTACTGTACTGTATGTGTTGTTGTAGATGGGTGCTACTGTAGTGTGTGTGTTGTTGTAGGCGGGTGCTACTGCGGTGTGTGTGTTGTTGTAAGCGGGTGCTACTGTGGTGAGTGTGTTGTTGTAGGCGGGTGCTACTGTGGTGTGTGTGTTGTTGTAGGCGGGTGCTACTGTGGTGAGTGTGTGTTGTTGTAGGCGGGTGTTGCTGTGGTGTGTGTGTTGTTGTAGATGGGTGCTGCTGTAGTGTGTGTGTTGTTGTAGGCGGGTGCTACTGTGGTGTGTGTGTTGTTGTAGGCGGGTGCTACTGTGGTGTGTGTGTTGTTGTAGGCGGGTGTTGCTGTGGTGTGTGTGTTGTTGTAGACGGGCGCTACTGTAGTGTATGTGTTGTTGTAGATGGGTGCTACTGTAGTGTGTGTGTTGTTGTAGGCTGGTGCTACTGTGGTGAGTGTGTTGTTGTAGGCGGGTGCTACTGTAATGTGTGTGTTGTTGTAGGCGGGTGCTACTGTGGTGTGTGTGTTGTTGTAGGCGGGTGCTACTGTGGTGAGAGTGTGTTGTTGTAGGTGGGTGTTGCTGTGGTGTGGGTGTTGTTGTAGGCGGGTGCTACTGTGGTGTGTGTGTTGTTGTAGGCTGGTGCTACTGTGGTGAGTGTGTTGTTGTAGGCGGGTGTTACTGTAATGTGTGTGTTGCTGTAGGCGGGTGCTACTGTGGTGTGTGTGTTGTTGTAGGCGGGTGCTACTGTGGTGTGTGTGTTGTTGTAGGCGGGTGCTACTGTAGTGTGTGTGTTGTTGTAGGCGGGTGCTACTGTGGTGTGTGTGTGTTGTTGTAGGCGGGTGCTACTGTGGTGTGTGTGTTGTTGTAGGCTGGTGCCACTGTGGTGAGTGTGTTGTTGTAGGCGGGTGCTACTGTAATGTGTGTGTTGTTGTAGGCTGGTGCTACTGTGGTGAGTGTGTTGTTGTAGGCGGGTGCTACTGTAATGTGTGTGTTGTTGTAGGCGGGTGCTACTGTGGTGTGTGTGTTGTTGTAGGCGGGTGCTACTGTTGTGTGTGTGTTGTTGTAGGCGGGTGCTACTGTAGTGTGTGTGTTGTTGTAGGCGGGTGCTACTGTGGTGTGTGTCTTGTTGTAGGCGGGTGCTACTGTGGTGAGAGTGTGTTGTTGTAGGCGGGTGTTGCTGTGGTGTGGGTGTTGTTGTAGGCGGGTGCTAAGTCATTGTCTACTAAAATAACCATTGTGCAACCTCATCCTAAATCTTAGGTTAGCTTAGTTAGCCAACAATCTCTGTAATATGTAAAACAAGGGGTGTCGCCCCCCTCTGTTTAATTCATTAAACATTTTTTTCCAACCTTTCACCCCACGACTATATGTTGTGACTTCTCTATCCCTCTTGTCTGGCTGTGCCTTGAGCCCCAGCATGCCTTCCATCCATTCCCCACCTTAACCTAAAAAAACAAAAAAAAACAAAAAAACACCCGTCTACAACAAAACACACACACCGCAGCAACACCTGCCTACAACAACACACACACCACAGTAGCACCCGTCTGCAACAAAACACACACACCACAGCAACACCTGCCTACAACAACACACACACCACAGCAACACCCGCCTACAACAACACTCACACCACAGCAAAAACCGTTTACAACAACAACACACACACACACACCACAGCAACACTCCTCTCCCAAAAAACACACCACAGCAACACCCGCCTACAACATCACACACACTACAGCAACACCTGCCTACAACAACACACACACTACAGAAGCTCCCGTCTACAACAGCACACACAGCACAGTAGCACCCGTCTATAATATCCCACACACACCACAGCAACACCAGCCTACAACAACACACACACCACAGTAGCACCCGCCTACAACAACACACACACTACAGTGATTGATTTTACAATTACAAGTTTATTAAAATCTTATACTGTATTACGTTATTCATTCACTAGAATGTGACTTGTTAAATGTGAATTTATATCATCTAATTTTTAATCTAAGGTGGATCCCTGTGGCGGACATAGATGGGTCGCGGGTTGGGTTGTTGTAGAGCGGGCAGACTCCGGGGCCACCAGGCGTGGGGTCGCCCTCCGTTGATGTCTTCCCCGCGAAGGTGGTCTGGACTGTGAGGGTCGTCCAGGAGCTTGTCCAAAACCTTCTGTTTTATTTCTTAGGTGGATGGTTTCCACTGTCTCCTGGTAGGGTGGCGCTTGGCCACTGGTTGACCTCAAACACTTGTGTTGGAAGCCCTGTAGTTGTTGTAGTCTAGTCTTCCCGAGTGTGACGAGTGGTATATGTGGGTACTCCAACACAGGCCTCACCAGCGCCTTGTATGGGTGAACTTGTATCTTCTCAGGCATCAGTTTAAAACGTTTTAATTTGGCTGCGGCGACTTTGGCTATATTTAGTCTGTCCTTCACGTGGGGAATTATGCCCGTCTGAGAGATGATGAGGCCGAGCAACCTGCCTTGTTTAGAGTAGTCAATCTCTTCGTCATCGATCATCAATGGCACCGGCTTGAATTTGGCTATGAGTATGACCTCGAATTTAGTTTTGTTTGTTTTTTTTTTCCATTTATTTTCATACTCCGAGATATCCTCTATTGCCCGAGCAGTGAGTCGCGCCATCCTTGCCGTGGACCTTCCTGGGCAGGTGACGATATGTGTTACAACGTCGGCATACATGAAGTAATCGCTGCCGACGATTGGGGGTGGCAGGTCAGCCGTGAAGAGCGTGTAAAGGGTTGGTGAGAGACAAGAGCCCTGAGGCACGCAGCTCGATAGTGAGAATTCTTCTCCAAAATGTTCTTGCATCTTGATTTTGGCTCTGCGGTACCGTAATGAAGTTGCACAGCAGGCGAGTCAGATTTTCGGGTAGCCCCAGTTGTATGACCTTATACTGCAGCCCCGCTTGCCAAACTTTGTCAAACGCCTTACTGTCGTCCCTCAGTATTATGTTGCACTGCAGGCGGCCAGTCATAGCATTGGCGATCTGCTCGTAGGCCTGAGCTATGGAGGTGGATGTGCCTCGGTACTGACGGAAGCCGAACTGGCGGGGATTATGCACGTCTTCGTCCTCCAGATACATCCGCAATCGCTTGTTTACTATTTTTTTCGAAGATTTTCGCAGGCACCTCTAGCAGCGATATTGGTCGAAAGTTTTCGACTTTGTTTGGAGGCTTCCTTGCTTTTGGTATGAGGCGAATAACGGCAATTTTGAACATCTTAGGGAAGTATCCAGAGGCGAGGCAAGCGTTGCATATATGAGCAAGCCTCTCTATCATGTTGTCGGGGAGTTGAGCCAGGATCTTCTTGTTAATGTGACTTTGCCCAGGTGATTTGTTTTTAAACCCTTTTATGACGGCTGACACATGTGCAGGAACTATGCGCTCCGTCAGGTAGCTTCCGTCTACCAGTCTAGTGAAGTCAGTCCGTGGGAGCGGCTGGAGCAGATACTGATGGTCCTGCAACTGACCTAAAATGTCCTCCTCAAACTCCCAGTCGAAGCCCTCGTTTTCCTATTCACTAATGGTAAAGATCTTCCGTAAATATCGCCGATGTAGTTGTTCTTGGTTTTCCTCCTCGAATATTTTCACGTTGTTTTGGTCGAGCAGGTAAGGGAACGTGCTAGAAGTGGAACCTATCAGTCGCTTGATCCCTTTCCAGAATGCAGCAGAATCGCGGTAATTGTTGGCTGCCTCCCACACCAAGGCGGCCCACTTTTGTTCATGTAGACGTTTGCTCTCTTGCTGGATGTCCATCTGTAGCTCTCGGTGCCGGTCTCTCAGCTCCTGCGTCCACCCGCGGATACTGGCTAGCTGTCTCACGTGATCGTACTGAACACTGAGCTGCCTCAGCTGGTGACTAGTGTAAGGATGGGGAATGGTCCTGTGAGTGGTGGTCGGGATGTTGTTGTCCATCTCCGTCTTCACATCCGTGTACCATTGTTCGACCACGTCGTCGATGTCATTGGGGCTGGCTTCTTCCAGGTTTCTCCCCTGCTTGAGACTGAGAGATTCCTTGAAGAAGTCCCAATCTGCCCGTTTGAGGTTTGACCTGATGTTGGCGGGGACCATAATGGGATTGGATGAGAGCATCACGACGACTGGCAGGTGATCGCTGGTACTGATGGGTTCGGCTGTAACGTGCCTGTTCAGGACGGCCTCGTAGTTGGAGAGGATTATGTCGGGTGTTGTGGCACTGGCACGTCTGATCAATGTCGGGAAATCTGGCCCGAGGTGTTGCAGTTTTCCCCTTCTCATGTTGTCATACAGCGCCACACCGACGTTGTTCACATTGCCGTGTCCGAGTATGGCGTGGCGCACATTTAAGTCACCTACGATGTATGTTGGTTTTCTGTGGCGTAGCAATGGTTGAGGTCTTGTTCGGGTAAGTAAGTACGTCTGGGAGTATAGGTACATTGTGCATATGATAACAGGTCCCCTAGTTGTCTCCACCTGCACTCTCAGAACTGAATCCTCTAAGTCTGGCAACACTCTGTGACTCAGCCGTGACCTCATGGCCAGCGCCACCATTGTTCAGTTCACCCGTCATGTTACTGTGGTGTGTGTGTTGTTGTAGGCGGGTGCTGCTGTGGTGTATGTGTTGTTGTAGGCGGGTGTTGCTGTGGTGTGTGTGTTGTTGTAGGCGGGTGTTGCTGTGGTGTGTGTGTTGTTGTAACCGGTTGTTGCTGTGGTGTGTGTGATGTTGTAGACGGGTGCTACTGTGGTGTGTGTGTTGTTGTAGAAGGGTGTTGCTGCTGTGTGTGTGCTTTGTTGTAGGCGGGTGTTGCTGTGGTGTGTGTGGGTTGTTGTAGGCGGGTGTTGCTGTGGTGTGTCTATTGTTGTAGGCGGGTGTTGCTGTGGTGTGTGTGTTGTTGTACACTGTTGTTGCTGTGGTGTGTGTGTTGATGTAGACGGGTGCTACTGTGGTGTGTGTGTTGTTGTAAACATTTGTTGCTGTGGTGTGTGTGTTGTTGTAGGCAGGTGTTGCTGTGGTGTGTCTGTTTTGGGAGAAGAGTGTTGCTGTGGTGTGTATGTGTTTTGTTGTAGACGGGTGCTACTGTGGTGTGTGTGTTGTTGTAGACGGGTGTTGCTGCGGTGTGTGTGTTTTGTTATAGGCGGGTATTGCTGTGGTGTGTCTGTTTTGGGAGAAGAGTGTTGCTGTGATGTGTGTGTGTTGTTGTAAACGGTTGTTGCTGTGGTGTGTATGTGTTGTTGTAGGCTGGTGTTGCTGTGGTGTGTGTGTTTTGGGAGAAGAGTATTGCTGTGGTGTGTGTGTTGTTGTAGGCGGTTGTTGCTGTGGTTTGTGTGTGCGTTGTTGTAGACGGGTGTTAAAGTTGGGTGTGTGATTTTGAAGAAGAGTGTTGCTTTTGTGTGTTTTGTGGTAGACGGGTGTTGCTGTGGTGTGTGTGTGTGTGTGTGTGTTGTCGTTGTAGGCGGATGTTGCTGTGATGTGTGTGTGTGTGTGTGTGTGTGTGTGTGTGTGTGTGTGTTGTTGTTGTAGGCCGATGTTGCTGTGATGTGTGTGTGTGTGTGTGTGTGTGTGTGTGTGTTTGTGTTTGTGTGTTGTTGTTGTATACAGGTGTTGAATAATAATAATAATAATAATAATAATAATAATAATAATAATAATAATAACAATTAACGGTTTATTGAAAGAGCTTGGCAGCCGGAAGGCTAAAAATATACTGTTACATAATTGGGGAATGGGTCTCTTGATTTACAAATAATATACAAGTAACATAAGTGATACAAATATGATATATAATAACTAGGTGGGGAGAAGCTCAAACTACAGGGCATTTCAACATAGTGACAGTGCAAAAAGTAAGATTGACTGGGCGTGAATACACTGGTTGATGACAAGTTATTGATAATTTTTACAATGGTTGGGACTGGGCTGTTCTTATAGCGATCAGTTCGTGCTCGTACAATATGGGCTGGATGCGGTTGTGGTGTCGAACAGCAATTCTCGGACGAGGGATCTCGGGTGTTAGTAGAAGCCGGTGTCTAGGATGGTGCAGAAGCTTCTCACCAAATTTGCAGATGAGGTCGTGGTGATGGTCAGAAAGAGCCGAGAGGGTCAGTGTGTTGAGCGCTTCTTGATATGTGGAGTAGGAAGAGGAGAGAATAATCTTACATGCCCTCTTTTACACTTTTTTCTAGGTGTTACTGTGGTGTGTGTGTGTTGCTGTAGATGGGTGTTGCTGCGATGTGTGTGTTTTTGTAGAAAAGTGTTGCTGTGGTGTGTGTGTGTTGTTGTAGACGGGTGTTACTGTGGTGTGTGTATTGTTGTAGATGGCTGTTGCTCTGGTGTGTGTGTTGCTCTTGTAGAAGAGTATTGCTGTAGAGTGTGTGTGTGTTTTGTTGTAGACGGGTGTTACTGTGGTGTGTTGTTGTAGACATGTGTTGGTGTAGGTTTGAACTTCAGTAGGTGAGTCTTGCTGTGTTCTGTATAAGAGTTGCTGTATATATAAATGATTTTTTAGATGTGTTGTGTGAGGAGTGTGTGTTTGTTTCTTTGGGTGTATATCAGGGGGTGTAATATTGCTGTAGATATGTTTGTTACTGTTTATGAGGCTTTTTTTTTGCAACTGCATTCTTGTATAAAGTTTGCTAATTTTCTGTTTATGCTGTATGTTCACCTTTGTTTGTTGATGAAGTCGTTTGTGTGCTGCTGTACACTATATATATATATATATATATATATATATATATATATATATATATATATATATATATATATATATATATATATATATATATATATATATATATATATATATATATATATATATATTATATATATTATATATTATATATTATATATTATATATTTTTTACGTGTGTTAATATTGGTTTGTGTTGCAGTAGATTTCTATTTCGAAACTTATGTGTGAGTGGCTGTAAGTTTTTTGCTTTATATCGGTAGGTGAGTGTTGTAGTAGGTTTATATTGCTTTAGGTATGTATTGTTGCATGTGGCTGTATTCCTTTGATTGGGTGTTACCACACGCAACGTAAGGCGTACGTTGCTATAGATGTGTGGTAGAGGTGAAAGTACCGTGATACTAAAAGTACATGGTGGTGGTGGTGGTGGTGGTGGTGGTGAGTGTTATAAGTGTGGAAATAAGATGGTAAAAATGTGTGGTGGAGGTGTCGAATGTAACAAGTGCGGGAGTAAGATTATACAAGTGTATGGTGATGCTCTTGTGATGCTCTTGTTGGACTAAGATGGTATTACTATTTGGTGGTGATGGCGAGTTTCACAGGTGAAAGAGCACAATGCTGCAGGTTCGTTGAGGAGATAGTAAGTGTTACGCGTGCGTGAATATGAAACTGGAAATGTGTGGTGGTGGTGGTGGTGAATGTTATAGGTGAAAGTACAAGATACTGCAAGTGTGTGTTGGTGATACTAAGAGTTATGGGTGTGAAAATATGATGCTAAAAGTTTGATGTGATGGTGATGAGTATTACATTTGTAGGAGTATAATGCTACAGATGTGTAGTGGTGGTGTGGGAGTAAGATGTTACAAGTGTGTAGTGAAGGTGTGATTTACTGATGGTGGAGTAAGATGCTACAGGTGTGTGTTGGTGGAATCATTGTTACAGGTGTGTATTATAGAGATGCTCAGAGTCTGTGGTGGTAATAGTGTGAGGTACAAGTGTGGTGTTAAGTTACTACATGTTTGTGGTGTCATTGGTGAGTATGTCAGATGCTACTGATGTGTGGTGATGGTGGAGAATGTTGAACATTTCGTCAAGGTGGCATCAGTTATAGGTAATATAGATCTACGTAGCTTCACCCTCACCGCTTGGATCTGCAAGTGTTACCAATCCATCTTCTGCAAAATATAAAACAAACAAAAACATATTAGATATCATATTAACAAGACAATAATAACAATAACAAATATGATCAATGTATCTGTTCGATATCTAAAATACATTAAATTTATTTCTTATTTTAATATTTTCAACATTTTCAATGTGTGTGTGTGCGCGCATAGGGTGGTAATGCGTCTAGTGTGGCAGCATTATGTTAGCATTAAGGTGCAGAAATTGCTTGCTTCCTCTCGCTTTCAGCTACCGCCGCTGACTAGCCCTCGTGGCGAGCAGGGAAGCAACTTGCATAAGTCTTCCCCTGCCAGTACGCAGCCTCTTCACCATCAAGACTCCTGCTGTGCTTCCTTGTGGCAACACACGGTAACTGGGTGCCTCGTGGGTCCAGGATAGACCAGCAGGGGATCTCGGAGTAGCAATGGGCCCCAGAGGGACGGCTCATCGGCCCACTGGCCTGTGGATATGTCTTGGCACCTACCAACCATTGCCCCGCTGCCTTACGGATTAACCTTGGTAGGTATATGGCTACAGGAGTAAACCCAGAATGATAAATCTGTGGTGGAGCCCCGCATCAGGCAGACATGCTTACAGAGCTCCAACAAGACCCCAACGACGGTATAGGCGGAAGTGGTGACCACCATGGGAACCAAACGACTACACCGGCGGATGAAGGCAATGCATGATAGACAAGCTACTAAGGCGAAACCCAACAAACTAGGCTATCGGCAGTTCATTGCAACTCTCTCTCTCCCCAGTCATTATAACACTTGCACCACTGGATCAGGAAAAGGGAGAGCCAATATGTGTGGTTGCAGCCTGCGCTCTCGCCTCACCACATAAATCAACTGACGCACAGCCATCATCATCAAAACCCATATACTACAAAAGTCCCATGTCGACGGACGAGTGGAAAGGGGGCAGGCAGAGATGACTGCCGGGAGTCTCTAGTCACAACTCTGCACATAGGTGACATAAATGAGATGGTCGTTTATGCACTGGGATCTAGGCAGCAGTGCAATCCGGTCTTGTCTGTGCGATTGAGCAGCCCTTTGGAGGAGCCACTCTGCTCAACCCACTTGGGGAGGGGGCGAGAAAAGGTGCCCTAAATATAGCCAGCCTAAAAAAAAAAAACCTGACTGTGCAACCGCACCCAATAAGGTCATGCTTATGCGGTCGAAAACACAATCGAAATCACAGATCCAAACAAAAAAAACTATACAACCTCTTATGGTTGCTGCGTGGAATGTCAGGACTTTTCTGGATACTGGCACAAATGAACGTCCTGAAAGAAGAACTGCCCTTGTGGCAAAAGAGCTGGCTAAGTATAACATCGACATAGCAGCCATTAGTGAGTCCCAGCTCCTAGACGACGGTCAATTCACAGAACGGGGGTCTTGCTATACCTTTTTCTTGGAGGGTAAGCCTGCTATGGAGAAAACCACATTTATGGAGTTGGCTTTGCAATCTGCCAACACATCTTACACAGGCTAACTGGGATCAATGTACTATTGGGATCAATGAGCGCATTGCATGACGCTCCGAGTCCCATTGAATCACCCACGTCATGCCCTTTTCATCAGTGCATATGCCCCAACAATGGATGCTGAGGATGACATCAAGGAGGCCTTTTACGCCGACCTCAAGAGAGTGCTAACCTCTATCCCCCGAGAAGATAAGGTTGTGACTTCAATGCCAGGATTGGCAGAGATGCTGACCTTTGGCAGGGAATCATAGGGAGAATTGGACAAGGCAAGTGTAATCCCAATGGCCTACTCCTCCTCAGCTAGTGTGCTGCACACAACCCTACTATCACCAATACCTTGCTTAGGCAGGCCGACAAGTTCAAGGGTTCGTGGCAATACCCACTATCCAAACACTGGCATCTCATTAACTACATCATTGTCAGAGAAAGAGATCGCCAAGATGTCCTCATCACCCATGCCATGCGTGGCTCAGACCACTGCGACACTGATCATCGGCTCGTCAGAGCCAAGCTCTCACTTCACGTCGCCCCAAAATAGCGAAGTCAGCAAGCCTCTAAAAGAGGTTTTAACACTAAGCGTCTGGGGGATCCAGCAGTAGCACATACTTTCAAAGAACAGCTCGAACATGGGCTCATAAAAAACCCGACAACGAACAAGGGAGATTGGCATCTACAGCGTATTAGCAGTGTGAGGGGAGGCCGTGAGCGGGCCTCCCGCGGAGGGAGTGTGGTGTCGGGGGGACTAAGGTAACATTAGTATTCTCAGTTTATAAACACTTTTATTACACTACACTTGTTCTTAATAGAATCTCTGTTTTTCTGGTTAGATACAGTATCAAAGTCAATTTTAGTTTCAAAAGAACTATCCAGCCTGGCACACTATGAGGATGGGGGTTTGTGTAAACAAACCCTCACCACATGGCCGAGCGTGACCACAAGGGTATAGGCCTTGCCTCGTGGGCACCTACACACGACACAGTGCTCAGCCCACGTTAGTTCACTTGTTATACAGGCAACATATTTGCAGTTGTTGACCTATCGGTTAAGGTAATCCTCCAACTGATAGTGTTAAAAGAACACCTAATATTCAGTACCACCCTGTGAGAATCCTGCTCCTTAATTCCCAGTGTGTACCACCGTAATCTTAAAAAGATCACAGGTGGTCCACGCACACAGCCCTGCTCACACACACGCTGAGGGGAAACTGATCACCAAGCGAGTAGTGAGCTGGGAGTATTTGGTGGGTCGAACTAGTGCGGGTGCCAGGTGCCAGTGCCAGTGTCGATAGACTTACTTTGGCAGGGGTGGTTTCGAGACTCTCGCCCCTAGTAACGGACACTCATGTAGGGTCTCGGCCGACCAAGTGAGGAAATATAACTAATCTCACATCAGTGCGACCATAGAAATAGTGGTTATTTCTCCCAAGGATTTATAAACAAGTGTTAGATGTGACAATTTTTTGCCCCCATGGTATCATTCTGATGTGTGGATTGTCGCCCATAGAGGGTGGCCTATACACCCACGCGCGCACGTATGCCCCTACTACCTGGACACAGCAGTCCAGCCTGTCACCTCTCCGCCCGTTCCTCATAAGAACTAGTTTATTCTTTTGTATGGGACCAAAGCAGATGTCGGAGGCGGATGTAACTGTCGCCCAAGGTGCGGAACATTATGCCGGGTAACAGTCATTGTTGCGTCTGTGCTAGCCAGAACCAAAATTGCACTAGCTGTGATTCTGCGAGAAACAACCAACCATGTGTGGTTTGCTGAAATAGAAACAATTGAAAAAACCCATATGGCAGGGAGCCGACACAGAAGGCCACGGTGGATATCGCCTTGGACCCATCCGCCCAATGACATCCTAAATGATAGCAGTGAGTCTACTCAACCTGAAAATGTAGCACTAATAAATGCTGCTCCAATTGTAGCAGATGTCCACGAGGTGATTGAGAGACAGCCACCACAGTGGAATGGCATGTCGATGGAAAATGCAGACATATGGGTTAAAGAAACTTACTCAGAAATTGTCAGGTGGTCGCCAGCTAACCTGTTTGAACCACCCAAGTGTGAGGCCACCAAAGAAATGATTCGGGAGATGATTCGCCTCATAACTGATTACACTCAGGACTGCTTCCTCGCCCCTTTAGCTCTTCAAATGCTGGCAATAATACCACATCTATTCTGTCAGAAGACACACAAAGACTAAGCACAAAGAAAATGAGGCAGCAATGAAGAGAAGATTGACAATGTGGCAGAATGGGGCCCTTGAGGATCTCCCATGTGAAGCAAGAACACCGCAGGGGAGACTAAAATTTACAGGTGACAGAAAGCAAAACACGGATGATGTTGCAAGAAAGTTAGGAAACAACATGTGTGCGGCAAAAGTGTCTTCGGCGGTATGATCTCTCACAGAGGAATCCTCCGGTGGTGTTCCGCCAATAAACAAAGAGACATTACAACAACTGAAAGAAAAACATCCCCCTGCAAGTGAAGACGAAGGCATCAGTTTCCAGGGTGACTATATCCCACCATATGCTGTCCTGTTCGAGAAAATAAACAGGAGGGATGGTGTGGAAAAAGGTACTGAAGACACGAAAAGGTGCCGTCCCTTCAGGTCTGGATGCAAACGGGTGGAGAGTCATCCTCAGCACTAACAAGTTTGGCCACATAGCAAGTGATCTCTGCACTGCCATTGCCATCCTTGCAAGAAAGCTGGCGTCCTCGTGCTGCCATCACCTCCATGCTCTGACGACCTGCCGCCTCATTCCCCCGGATAAGAATCCAGGAAGTAGGCCTATAGGGGTGGGGGAAGTGCTGAGGCGGATCATCGGAAAATGCATAATGGAGGTTGTAAAGGATGAAGTCAGGGCAGCAGCAGGGAACCTGTAAGTTTGTGCTGTCCACCAGGCTGGAGGGGAAGCTGCCATTCACGCCATGAGAACGATATTTGAGCAGCGTGATTGTGAGGCCGTTCTCCTGGTGGACACTTCAAACACATTCAACATACTTAACCGCAAGGCCACACTGCACAACATCAAGATCAAGTGTCCAAGCTTTGCAATGTATGTTGAAAATTCGTACAGGAATCCATCAGACCTTTATATAGAGCCTAAAAAGGCTCTAAGAGGTGATACCATCATACAGTCAACCGAGGGAACAACGCAGGGGGACCCCGTTGCAATGGCAATGTATGCAATATGCCTATCCGTTAGGGTGTGTCAATTTTGTCAACATGTTAAAAATCAAATTTGGTAGTCAAAATATTGTGCCTCATTATGTCTAAACTTGAGATTAGCAAACAAAAATGAATTGAAATAACCCTCACCTACATCAATTATACCTTCAAGTTTCAAATATCAGTATTTCAACAAATTAATGAGACTTGATTAGAATTATTCACTTGATATTAACTAATCTCATGTAAGCATATGGATTATGGAGTATTTTATGGTTCTATAGCTTGTGTACAATATGCATGTCAGAACATGAACATGAACAGGCTCTCCGTGTGGGACAGTTTAATTCTTGTTTTGACTTGTACCAAGCGTGAGGATAAGGCGCCCGGCTCACTCTCCTTCTAGATATCATAGACGGTGGTTTGCTCTCATTGCACTTGCACCTACTCTACCAGACGAATTCTACATTTTAATTATTGTAAGTAGGGCATATTGATTGTCGCAGTTACTTATATCATTGTATAAAACATTATGTTCTAAGAAATTATTATGTTATTTCTGTTACAGCATTTTTGATAAACAAATTGATATTTTTTGAAACAACAATTGAATTATGAAACATTGAAATATTTTTCTATTTGTCAGATAGTGTGAAGATGTCAAAATTGAAGACAAGAAGTCAGTTGTCAACCCACTTGAGCCTGCTAGTTGGTAAAGGGAAGGAGCTTCCTGTATCAGAACTTCCAACAGTGAGAGACATGCTAAGATTAGGGTTACTCCTTCGAGAAAAAAATGCAAAGGACAGAAGGAACTATACAGATAAAGAACTCATAAATGACATGATAGTCCCTCTTCTGCATCAATGGACAAAAGCTAATGCACTATTCAAACCACCTGTGATTAATCAGTGTCGAACTATTGAGCTAAAACTAACGAAATTATGGCACAAAGCAGTTGAAACATCACTTGATAAAGGAAACTTGGCCAGGAAAAATGAATTTCTGCACACACTTGATACTCTGTTTGACATTTTGACCTGCAAGTGCTCCATACAATTATGTTCTGAATCCAACTGTTCTCACTCAGGTAAGAGAGAAAATAATTCCCACATTGATTGTGGTTGTCCTCGTGAAAAGAAGATCCCTGTTTTAGAGCTTGAATTTATAAAGGCACAGAGGACAAAGGCAGAAGGCCAAGGAAGTATGCAAATGGGTTCAATAGATTATTCAGAAACAAAGAAGCAGATTGCTAATGCCAAGAAGAGAGAACAAATCCGAGAGAGGGAACAAAAGAAGAAAATGAAGAGTGAAGAAGCCATCCAAAGAGAGGAAGAGCTGTGTCAAGATGTTTATCACTTCTTTGATAGTTCTTCTGATGAACAGGAAGCAACATCAGATGATAGTTCCAAAGAGCCATCTGAACCTTTACCAAAGAAAATGAAATACAACACAAGAAATATTTCAAACATTGCTTTAGCTAGTATTCGCCATCATGCTGGACTTCGTGAGGCTGCAGAAATTGCAACTGCCGCTTGGATAGATGCAGGCCTCATCAGCCGAGAGGATGTATCTTTGGTGATAGATCATAATAAAATTAGAAGAGCACAAGAAAAAATAATGAAGGAAATATCTGATCAGCATGAAAAAGATTTAAGCGAGGGAGGGCTCTCCTGTCTTTTGTTTGATGGAAGAATAGATGACACAAAAGTTTTGCTAGAAGTAGAGGGAGTGAACAGAAAGTTTCCAGGTCTCATCAAAGAAGAACACTACTCTGTCTGTTCTGAGCCTGGTGGTCGGTTTTTGTTTCACTTTGCTCCCGAAACTGAAGTAGAAGGGAAGAAACATGCAGAGGTCATTGCTGATCATATTTTATGTTGGGTTCAGGAGAGAGGACTTGGCAGTTCACTGCAGGCTGTTGGTGGAGATTCAACTGCAGTGAACACCGGATGGCAGGGGGGTGTAATGACGCATTTAGAGAAAAAACTAGGAAGAAGACTTGTTTGGATTGTATGTGATTTACATACAGGCGAGCAACCTCTTCGTCATCTCATCCAGGAACTTGATGGTCCTACAAAGAGCAACAACAAGTGGTCAGGTCCCCTTGGCATCATGCTGGATGAAGCAACACAACTAGAAATAAATACAACCTTTCCAAAGGTCGAAGTTGGCCCTCCCCTTCCGGCGTTGTCTGAAGGAGTCATCAAAGATCTCAGCACAGATCAATCCTATGCTTATCGTATTGCCCAAGCAATAAGATCAGGAGAAGTGCCTCAGTCATTGGCTCTCTTGGAGATTGGACCTCTCAGTCACAGCCGTTGGTTAACTACAGCTCTTCGTTTCTGCAGGATTTGGATTTCCAAACACGAATTGAAGGGCAAAGTGCTGAAGAATTTGAGGTTAATTGTTGAATTTATTATTGGAGTTTATCTTCCCCAGTGGTTTAGTGTGAAACTTAATCCTATGTGGGTGGATGGGCCCAATCACCTTTTGTTTGAATTGCAGCTAGTAAGAACACAGAGGAAGGTAGTGAGGGACATCGTGTTACCTGTGGCAAGAAGGTCCGCTTGGTATGCTCGATCAGAAGCAGTTTTGCAAGCAATGCTTTGCAGTCAATGTACCAATCTCCGAACCGAGGCTGTAGAAGTCATTCTAAAGATTAGAGGAACGCTAATAGATGACGACCAGTTGGGAGACTGTTCGTTTCATTCAAGAAAAGTTCCCCCAATAAACGTCAATGCCACCAAATTGTCAGAATTGGTTGACTTGAGTTTGGAAGTCTTAGAGCCACCATTGACAACAAGTCTAACTAGCCAAGAATTGAGAAACCTTAAAGAGACTCCAATGCAGGTGCCGAAGTGGCCTTCCCACACTCAAAGTGTGGAGAGATGTGTGAAAATGGTCACAGAAGCAGCGGGCCATGTTTACAGCCACGAGAGGCGAGAAGGTTACATCAAAGCACAAATAGCAAGCAGACTACTGATGACAAGAAACCAAAGCAAAGAGAGTATGAAGGCATTGGTTACTTTCAAATAGACTACGGATAATAAAATATAATAATTTGAAACTTGAAACAGTAACATGTGTGCAAACGCTGGTTATGTTATAAATTCACAAATATGTACATTTAAAAATCCATTTGATGTAGGTAGGACTTATTATAAAAAAACATTTATGCCAGAATATTGTTTTGCATGCTTAAAGACTACAATAAATTGCTACCAAATTACTCGATTTTCAATTTAGCCAGTTCACCCCCTAAATTGACACACCCTGCTATCCGTGCTCCAACACACAATAAAATTTGAAACAACTGAGGTCAAACAAGTGGCGTTTGCTGATGACCTTACAGGAGCAGGAAAAGTGGAGGACATCAAAAAGTGGTGGGATCTGGTAACATCGCAAGGCTCACAAATAGGGTACCACCCAAACGCCAGCAAGTCCTTCCTCATTGTGAAGCCAGATCATTAGGAACGGGCAATGGAGATGTTTGGCGGAAGTGAGGTCAAAATAACAAAGGAAGGCCAAAGACACCTAGGCACAGTGATCGGCTCTACTGACTTCAAGACCGAGTACATAACGGGAAAGGTGAATGAGTGGGTTGGGGAAATCCAAGCTCTGTCTGAGATTGCTAACACAGAGCCACATGCGGCTTTTGCCGCATTCACCCATGGAGTCAAGCTTCGCTGGAACTACCTGATGTGCACTATCCCTGATATTGGTCCCCTCCTCCACCCTCTGGAAGAAGCTATTAGCGTCAATTTCATTCCCAAATTAGTGAAACACCCTCGCTTAACCCCAGCAGAAAGATAACTCCTTGCACTACCACGGAGACTGGGAGGTATAGGATTGACCAATCCAGAGAAGATTGCTGCCACCGAACATCAAAACTCAGTTAAGCTCACGGCAGCCCTCACGGACATCATAATAGCTCAGAACACAACAGGGGAGGTGGTTACTAATGAAGTAAACAAGATTCGAAGGTCCATATCGACAGAACGACAGCACAGCCGAAGTGATAAGTTGCAGCAACTGTTGTTGCAAGTACCAGAGAATTTGAAAAAATAGTAGCTGTACTGCAGGAGGTGGGCGCCTCGAACTGGTTAACTACGTTACCGATAAGGGCAAATGGTTTCAGTCTCAATAAACAAGAATTTACAGATGCCAATGCTTTAAGGTATGGTACGCCAGTGGAAGGTTTGCCCTCTGTTACGCCTTCTCTTAATTTACTTTAATATCCAGGTTCTAGGCGTAACCAAACAAAAAAAGTGAAGTAAATTAAAAGGGAATAAAAATAAATAAAGTAAACCTTTATGAATTTAATTAAATTAAATATTAACACAATAAAGAGCCTCGTAGGCTGTCACAACAAATTGATTCACTATCGAAACCTTTAACACACAAATGATACTAAAACATCGAAACATCAAAAGAATAAAATTAAAGCATCTGATTACGTTAACACTGCATAAACATATAAATAACTAACACTGAAATTAACTATGGTGAAACAACACTGAATTACTTAAATGTAACTAAGCAAACACTGATGGACACATAAGAGACATAAATAGGAACTCACATAGATATACCACATTGGTGGGGACAAGAACAACACAGAAATAAAATGAAGTATAAGTAACAGGTGACAAGTGTCACTCAAAAGAAAGTGAACTGAATGACAAAGAGGACTGGACTGAACTCCGTCTACAGGTGGACTACTATATATATGGTCGGCTCTGGCGCCAATGCGACCAGCAGGTGAAACATGGGTCGTTTAACGATGCAGATGGTCGTTAGAGAAACAAAGAATGCTTGTTACAATACTAAATGAAGAAATAAGATGGGCTTGAACAAATAATAACAGTTAAAACCTTAATTGCAGAGGGTAAGGTGACTATAGTACAGCGGCATAGCCAAACAATTGTGCATTTTATGATGAAAGCATTAACTTTGGCACAGATATAGAGTAATACATGATGAATATTTTCAGATATGGAACCACTAGAAACTCAACCTCTGTGGGCGCCATATTGAATTTCAAGATGGCCGCCGTTCTGGATATGCTAAACTATGTAGCCTATTTCTGTTTTTAGGGCTGCATATTTCATTCCAATGCATCAATATACATAATCCTGGTTACGAAAATCATTTGTGATAGTTTTCGAAGTTTATCACAATGAAAAAGACAAGTAAAAGCATTACACTGGAAAATTAAAATACAAATTTTCCGAACTCCCAAAACTTAAAGAAAATTTCTGAACAATCGGCTATTGAGGCCGAATCTCTTTAGATATTTGGCCTTAACAGCCACCTTCACATGCACAAAGTCCAGTGCATTTAAGTGCAGCTTTTTTGCACCTACACTTGCCACCGCAGTGTTTTCTGGAACGGCAAGAGATGAGCTCGTGGCATGACTTTGACACTTCAGAGAGTGTGGTCCAGAGTGGTTCCAGCTCATCACCCTACTTCATCCAACCCCAGTCACATGATGATGACAGACTGACAAACGCTCTTGCGGCCTGTCCCCAGATATGTCCAGCCTGATAAGCAGCTCTCTTTATGTGCTGCTCCAGAGCTGCTCGTGTTGGTGGGAGATCCTCCAGTTATCTTGATTTTCTTGAAAACAGTTTCTTTCTCAGCACGTTCACCTCACAGCATGTGCTCGTACGGTCATAGAGTAGCACGATGAATCTCGCCAGTGTCGACAGGACACCATCAGGCAGCTCACTTGGGGGTGGAAGCCAGACTGAGGAAGGCGGTTGTCACTTCCGGAAATGCATTCCATGTGGCCCAGGCTGCCTTCCTGCTATGACTTGCAAAGACAGATACCGTGTCGCAGCCCGTTATTGCGTGAAAAACTGGAAGAGCTCTCGACTTCTCAGGTCCCAGGGCCTTTGCAATCTTATGTGCTGCTAGGTAACGTTGATTCTTTCCTGTGCCAAAAGTAAGCTATAGTTCATCTAGTACCTCACTCCTTTCATTCGCTAGAGCAACTGCAAGGATGACAACATCTGTATCGACGGTACGAATGAGTATTCGCCGATGACCACATTCCAAGGCATCAGCTGCATGAACCATCATCCTAGTGTCGGCCTCTTCGTGGTTGCATGGTGCCAAGTTGGCAGTGTCCTTCCTGGGTGGAACAGTGAGTACCCGTTTCTTGTCTGTGACAACCAGCTGTTTACTTTCTTTGACAACCAACTGCATAACCTGTTCTGGCAGGAAACTGAAGAGTTCTTCTTTGTTGTCACTGTTGCGGAGAAAGTTTTGCCAGTTGCTAGGTAGAGGACCAGAGGCAGTGACGCGTCCTCTAATGCCCTTGCCATGGTTACATCTTACTGTTGCTTTTAGGCTCCCAGATTTCAGGTAGCAATCCCATACCAGGTCAAGTCGAGATCGATATTCGAGCTGTGATTCAATATAGGGAATGAATACAGTTGTGCTGTATTCTTGAACTGTCCTACTGCCTCATGGCTTGAACATTTCCACAACGGCAGGTCCATCGAGTATAGATGAGGTGACATGTGGAGCGTCAGTGATCTTGTCAGCATGCTGTTCAAGGGGAGTGAGTAAGTCGGCCTTCTTGCTGAAGCGGAGTTTCCCATTACTGGAGAGTGCTGGTGGATAGGCCCGGTTTTTGAAAGTTACTAGTGTGCCCTGAAGAATGCAGTGATGGCTAGGGAAACACTGAGTAACACTGAGTCCGTTTATTATGGATGAGAGAAATGCAAGTGGTGACTCGCGTGTGCCAAGCACGGCTCACACAGTCAGACTGAGGCGCCTTGCCATATGGCAGCCTCGGGGCAATGTTGCCACATAGCACGTGCAGTATTGCCACGTGATTATATATATAAATGATACTCGGCACAGTAGGTTATGTACAGGGTTGCTACTCGGCACAGTAGCTTATGTACAGGGCTGCTACTCGGCACAGTAGCTTATGTACAGGGTTGCTACTCGGCACAGTAGCTTAGATGCATAACCTATATCTCCCTCCTCCCTCACGCTCATAGTCTTTGTCTTCAGCGGACTTCTTAGTTCTAAGTCGCTCCGAGCGTCGAGGTGCACTGTGGGGCGGATCCTCGTGAGGTGTAGTTGACTCGTCTTCGGTCAGGGGGCCAGCAGCAGGGGGTGGGACTGGCCGGAGGAAGCGGCGGTTCCTCCACCAGACAAGGCCACTCGACATCCTGACCTTGTAGTCCCGCGACCGGCCGACGCCCATCACTATGCCAACCTTGTGCCGACGTGTCGTCGTCGGGTCCTGGACGCGGACAAGGGCACCAATCTCCAGCGGCTGAAGAGGGCGGGCACGGTCGTCATACCGAGCCTTGGCGTCCTGGGCACGTGTAGCGGTGCGGCGGTAGCAGCTCTCGGCTTTGGTCTGCCAGTCCTTCGCAAAGGCCTTGGCGTGTGTAGGAACGCAAGAGCGGAGAGGGTGACCATACAGGATCTGGGCAGGGGAGCGTCCTGTGTGGGTGGGAGTGGACGCGGGTTCTGGGCAGCTCTGTGTGGCAGTGCCAGGAGCGTCGCTCGTTAACTCACACACCCTGCTGGCGGTGTACCGAGCAGCTGGAATCTGCTCAGGAAAGTCTCTGGGCACCACGCCTAACTCCTTGCAGTGCACCCACGACAACAAGGGTGTAGCGAGAGTAGGCTGCACGTCGATCCATCCGTGACACGACCTGTCGCCGTAGGTGATCTCTGCTTGAAAGGAGCCCACAGCGTCCGGCATCTGGGAACCGTCCGCATTGTAGTACTGCAGCTGCGGCGGTGGTCCCAGGCCGCCTTTGGTGAGGCCCAGTTTCTGGAGGTGCTTCAACCCAATCACCTTAGTATCGGCGCCGGTGTCCGGTATCACTTCGATGTGACCCGACACATCACCGTGTGTGACGGCGACGCGGATAGTAGGGGAAGGGGTAGCCCTGGGGCGTGTGGTCGATTCCACCCTCCTGATGTGACTCCGCTGCTGCTTGGGGCTGCGTGGGCCATCTGGAGGGGACTGCGTGCGAACCACCCGGGGGGAAGTGCGCTGCTGTCCTCCTCGTCTCGGGCTTTTGGGCTTGGGTTGGCGGCAGCACTTGTCGTAGTGTCCATAGCGACCGCAGGCCTGACACTTGTGGCCTCGTGCAGGGCACCTGTCTGTGTTAGACCAGTGGCCCTTACGGTCACATCCACGACACAGTGCGTCGGCGGCCGGGCAAGTCTTGGGGCTGTGCTGCTTTCCACAGCTGCCACAGGAAGCACTAGGCGGAGGCGTGGAAGAACGTGTGGCAGCCTTCGCGTTGTTGGCCGCCTTCTTATCCTTCTTGTATTGTGAGATAGCTCTCACAGCAGGTGGGGCCCGTAAGGCAGAGGTGGCGGACTTGGTGGCCTCGTATGACCGACATTCAGTCACTACCACCTGGAGTGTGGAGGAAGCGTCCAGGGGGATGAGTCGCTGCATCAACTCTTCGTGCCTGACACCTGTCAAGATCCCCTGCTTGATCCAGGCTTCCTCACATTCCCGGCTGTGCGCCTTGCAGACGTCGATCTCCTCCGACAAACTCTTCAAGCGTACAAAAAAGTCGTCAAAGGATTCGTTCTCCGCCTGCTTGCAGCTGGTAAAGGCACGGCGACGCAAAGCCTCGTTATTCCGACCCTTAACGTGCTCCTATAAAAGGTCGAGCACATCCGTCACTGAAGAGGTAGAATCGGGAGGCACTCGCAACGTGTGCTCCAAATTCTCTGGGTCTCCAGCGACAAACACATCAGCAGTTGGATGAGCTGTTTGTTTGGAGGCATGCTGTCCAGGTCCACCATCGTGGAGTAATCTGTCCAACGCCGCCTCCACTCACGAAAAAGCTGAAACGTGACGTCTGGTGAGAGGGCGGGTGGGGGTTGAACAGATGCCTTGGGAGCTGTTGGGGTAGCAAGAGTACCTGGAGGACGCTGGTGTGGTGGAGGAGGGAGTGTACTGGCGCCTTGAAGCGTGCTACCTGCAAGTGAGGGAGGGTGGGTTAGCGCCAGGGTTGCCAATAGCGCCTCAAAACGCAACTTTTCCTCCTCTCTTCGTGTCTCCTCCCTCTGAAGTTCCATCTCTCTGCGTCTCTCGTCCCGGTCGTCCATCCACTTCAGAATTGTGGCGATGTCCGTCACTGGAGGTGGAGGATGAGAGTCTGCGCCCGGTGGAGGGGAAGGTGGTGGGGAGTCGTGTTTCCCATCTTGACGTCCCTTCTTACCTCCCATCTTTGTTTGTGCGTGGACTGCACTGTTTAATATATAAAGTGGCGCCTCAACAGCTCGAACCACATATATATGACATAAACAGCGCAAAAATCACGCATATGGTCCACTGTTCTGTCCCTGAGTGAGTGCGTGCGTGCGTGCGTGCGTGCGTGCGTGTGTGTGTGTGTGTGTCTCAGAGAGGAGCGTGGTGGCCGGCGGAGGCAAGACCAGTGTCCCACCGGATGTGGCACGAGAAGGGTGTACGCCTGCGTGCTCCGTGGGTACCACAAAAAAAAACAGGCCAATGCTCAACTCAGCTCTAGACACACACTAATACACTGACACTAACACTGCCACCGTCACTAAAACGCACTGTGACGGAGCAACACTGCACATCGCGGCGAAACACAGCGCAACACAGCACAACACACTATTAGTCGACGCCCATCACCGGCAGACGTAACTGTCGGCATTGTTCACACACTTTGTAAGTCCACAGACCCTACTCACTGCGCCATGAAAGTTACTAGTGTGCCCTGAAGAATGCAGTGATGGCTAGGGAAACACTGAGTAACACTGAGTCCGTTTATTATGGATGAGAGAAATACAAGTGGTGACTCACATGTGCCAAGCACGGCTCACACAGTCAGACTGAGGCGCCTTGCCATATGGCAGCCTCCGGGCAATGGTGCCACATAACACGTGCAGTGTTGCCACGTGATTATGTATATAAATGCTACTCGGCACAGTAGGTTATGTACAGGGTTGCTACTCGGCACAGTAGCGTATGTACAGGGTTGCTACTCGGCACAGTAGCTTAGATACATAACCTACAGTTTTCATGCTTGAAGAATTCGTCCAAATCACCCTCTCTTGTTTGACAGGCTATGTAGAGCCTGGAGAAGAGTCCACAGTCGTCTTTTGCGAAGGGTAGTTGCTTCTTACTCCTAGTTGAAGACTTGGATTTCATAGAACTGAATAGTGTTAGCTTGTTGAGCTTATTAGTGTCACCAATAGGCTTAGACTTGCCTTCAAGGCGTTCTCTTACATATGAATGGAATTGTTCTCGTCCAAGCTTGACAACATTTTGCACACTCTTCATGGCTTCTGGACACAAGATTTTCTTTGTATGAAGAACCATTAGGTCAGCACTTTCTTCTTCAAATGGGTTTCCCATTTCTTCCATGACAAGTGTAAGTGCTTTCACACCCTAAAGAAACTTGCCCTGTGTCGTGTTGGTTTGCTCATGATGGTGGAAGTTAGCCTTGGTTTGCTCAGCTTTCTGCGATGATTCAAATTCAGCAATGACCCGTGCTAATTCTGGACTTGCAGCCATCCACCGTCGAAGTGCACTAGGGTTTCCAGTCAAACCAACTGCACCACCATCACCTTTGATGCAGGCATTGTTCTGCTCATGGGCCTGGTCTAGTGCCATTGCAGAAAAAAGGCGGGCTGTCTTTTTTGCTGTGAAATGTCCAGCTTGAAACTTTGCAGCCACATCAGGATGCTTGTCCGAGAGCTCTGTCATGTCCTTCAGGTGGACTGGAACCCACCGAGAATAATGAGTATGATCCAAGGCGAAGAACCACTGACACAGTTCAGCCAGAGCATCCATGTATAGCGAGAAGTTTGATTCTCGTAGTGATCTAACAAACATAAATATACTTAGCTCTACTTTGAGGGTGGTTGCCGAGTACTGAAACTGGGGACAACATTCAGCCCTTTGCTGACACCAGATACCAAACTCTAAGGGCTCATGACCATCACTTTGGGCATCTTCAGTGTATTTGCCATAAGCCTTGTGCTGTAGGATGTTCAGGGTTGCTGCTGTTATCTGATGGCCTCGCCTGGTGCGTGTGACGTGAACAGTAGGGTGTGTCATAGGAGGGAAGATCAGCTAAAACTAATGGCCCATCACTTTTTTTGGTAGATTTTAGTGTATATAAACAGAAAATAATTTCAGTTTCAATATCTTGCAACCATTTGCTAGGTAAATTTTAGCGTGAAATTTATCGAAAATCTAACGTACAGCTGCATTAGTGCATTACAATTAAATAGTGAACATTGCTTTCTGACTTCATTCTTTAACAACCCAACTAACAATATTTTTTTCTGTTTCAGATTCTGATGCATTTATAAGTTGATAATATTTGCGATGGCTGCTTGTGTCAGGACGAGGAACAAAAAATCCAGCCATCTCAGTCACTATCTTGGGTCTGGGAGAGAGCTCCTGAAGTCGGAGTTGCCTACATTGAGAGATGCTTTGAGATACGGTGTTTTAATCAGGCAAATCAGTGAAAAGAACCAAAGAACTTACACAAACAAAGACATTGCCAGTGATATGACCAAAGCTGTCTTGGCACAGTACACTCTGGCTAACGCTCAGTTCAAGCCTCCAGTCATAACAAGTCAGAAGAAGATTAGTGAGAGACTGCTAGCCAGTTGGGAAAAGGCAAGAGATATCTCTCTTGGGAGAGGAAAACTTGCAGTTAAGGACAGTTTTGCCAAGCAACTGGACCAGTTATTTGACATAATTACTTGCAAGTGCCCAATTGTTCTCTGTCCTGAGTTTGGATGCAATCGTGACTGTAAATCCGAGGCCCACATCTCCTGTATTTGCAAGCGTGAACTGAAGATTCCTGTGATCGAACTGGCATTTGTCAAAGCACAGAGAGAGAAGACTGGCAGTATAGGGGCTCTCATGATTTCTAGCCAAGATAATCCGGAGTCCAAGAGACAGGAGGCTGCCACAGAGAGACAGAAGAGGAGAAGAGTTGCCGAGGAAAAGAGACTTGAGAAGGCCCAGGGTGAGGTAGAAAAGACCGATGATTCGAGTCAAGCTGATTCAGAGTTTAATGACTTCCCCATGGCTGATCCGAGTGCTGACCAGGAGAATGGTGACTTTGTCCCTAACCCAGAAAATAATGATCCCAAACCTTCCAGGCATAACATTCGAAATAGGAAAGATATCTCGAGCATAGCTCTGGCCAGCATGCGACACCACACTGGTCTCAGAGAAACTGCAGAGATAGCAACAGCTGCCTGGATTGACGGTGGTTTGATAACACCTGATGATGTTCACCTGGTGATAGATCATAACAAAGTAAGGAGAGCTCAGGAGAAACTTGTCAGTAACCTAGAAGAGGAGTTTGATAAGGGGATAAGAGAAAATGGAATCAATTGTTTGTTCTTTGATGGGAGAAGGGATGACACTAAAGTGTTCATGAAAGTTGGAGATTCTGACAAGTTGTTCCCTGCCATGGTGAAGGAGGAACACTACTCCTGCTGCAGTGAACCAGGAGGGAAGTATTTGTGGCATTTCACTCCAGAGAAAGATGACATCAGGAAACCAGCTGAGATAGTGGCAGATAACATTGTGAACTGGCTCAGAGAGAGGAACGTAGACCAGACCCTGCAGGCCATTGGAGGGGACAGCACCAACACGAACACAGGGTGGCAAGGGGGGGTCATACAGTGGATAGAGAGGAAGATTGGGAGGAAGCTGGTCTGGATTGTTTGTGACCTCCACACCAACGAGTTGCCACTCAGACATCTGATCCAGGAGCTGGAGGGCAAGACTCTTTCAAACAACAGATGGTCTGGTCCTCTTGGCAAGATGCTGGACTCTGCCACTGAGTTAGAAATAAATCCGAGCTTTGAAAAAATCACAGTTGGCCCTCCACTCGTTGAGCTTGCACATACTGTCATTGACGACCTGAGTACTGACCAGTACTATGGTTACATGATTTGCAGTGCCATCAAAACTGGGGTCATGCCTGATAGACTTGCTTACCAGCAGATAGGTCCAGTCTCACATTCTAGGTGGCTCACAACGGCTCTCAGGTTCTGCAGAATTTGGGTCGCTCATCATAAACTGAAAGGGAACCAGCGTCACAACCTGAGACTTATTGTCCAATTCATCGTGAGTGTCTACTTGCCAAATTGGTTCAACACCAAGGTCAAGTCATCATTCTCCGAAGGTCTGAGGCATGTTCTCTTCCAGCTTGAGCTCCTGAGGAGTCAGCCAAGGAAGGTTGTTCAGATTGTGGAGCAGACTGTGAGGAGATCTTCCTGGTATGCTCATCCCGAGGCAGTTCTGCAGACAATGCTCTGCAGTAAGGATGAGGAGGAGAGAAGAGTGGCAGTCAAAAAGATCTTGGATATGAGACTTATGAGAGGATCTGGGCATGACGAATCAGTTGGTGACGATTCCTTCAGGGTCAGGAAGACTCCTGAAGTCAATCTAGGTGCCAAGACCCTCACTGATCTCATAGATCTGGATAACATCCAGGCTGGCAGTGAGCCCCCTCTTACCTGCAACCTCACCAATGTTCAAGTCAGAGCTTTCCTGGACAACCCCATGCATGTCCCTGCCTGGCCCTCGCACACCCAGAGTATAGAGCGTTGTGTACAGCAAGTGAGCGAGGCCAGCAGTCACGTGTACAGCCAGGAGAGGAGGGAAGGCTACATCCGAGCTCAGGTGGTCAGCAGGGAGGTGATGAGTAGAAACAGAAGCAAGAAAGACATGTTCTCTATGGTGTGCAGCAACACCGGGTCGTAGTAGTAAAACCAGTTTTTGTATTTGATGATTTTGTTTTCTAAAGGAATAATAAATTTAATAAATGTGTCAAGATCATTCGTTTCACTATTCTGGATCATTTTCATCCTAATAAATTAACCTGATACATTTACTTTACTTTAAATAAGCTATTTAGTGGTGTTGGTATAAGGGTGGGAATACTGAATTTTCATAAGATTTCAAGTTAAAATTTACCTAGAAAAAATGAAAACTTTTCAAATCTGAAGATATCACATGATTTTGCACATAAAACTACATCATTAATCGCATGGGCCGATTTTTCAAACTCAAAAAAAAAAATTCGCCTCCGTATGACACACCCTAATAATCACCATCACTACCATCACCGCCACAACTACCATCATCACCATCACTACCACGACCGCCACAGCTACCATCATCACCATCACTACCATCACCGCCACAACTACCATCATCACCATCACTACCATCACCGACACAACTACCATAATCACCATCACTACCAATACCGACACAACTAACATAATCACCCTCACTACCATCACCGCCACTTCTACCGTCATCACCATCACTACCATTACCGCCGCAAGTACCATCATCACCATCACTACCATCACCTCCACAATTACAATCATCACCATCACTACCATTACCGCCTTAAGTACCATCATCACCATCACTTCCATCACCAAAATAACTACCATCATCACCATCACTACCATCACCGCCTCAAGTACCATCATCACCATCACTACCATCACCGCCACAATTGCCATCAACACCATCACTACCATCACAGCCACTTCTACGGTCATTACCATCACTACCATTACCGCCTCAAGTAACATCATCACCATCACTACTATCACCACCATAGCTACCATCATCATCATCACTATCATCATCACCATCACTACCATCACCGCCACAACTACGATCATCACCATCACTACCATCACCGCCACAATTACCATCAACACCATCACTACCATCACCTCCATAACTACAATTATCACCATCACTACCATAATCAACATCACGACGATCACCGCCACAACTACCATCATCACCATCACTACCATCATCACCATCACTACCAAGACTGCCACAATTACGATCATTACCATCATGATAACTACCATCACCGTCGCATCTACCATCATCACCATCACTAACATCACCACCACAACTACCATTATCACCATCACTATCATCACCGCCACAACTACCATCATCACCATCACTACCATCACCGCCACAACTACCATCAACACCAACACTACCATCACCGCCACAACTACCATCATCACCATCACTACCATCACCGTCACAACTACCATCATTACCATCATAGTAACTACCATCTCCGCCACAACTACCATCATCACCATCACTGCCATCATCACCATCACAACCATGACTGTGACAAGTACGATCATTACCATCATAATAACTACCATCACCGCCACAACTACCATCATCACCATCACTACCATCACCGCCACAACTACCATCATCACCATCACGACCATCACCGCCACAATTAACATCATCACCATCACTACCATCCGCTCCATAACTACCATTATCACCATCACTACCATCATCACCATCACTACCATCACCGCCACAACTACCATCATCGCCATCACTACCATCACCGATATAACTACCATTACCACCAACACTACCATCATCACCATCACTACCATCACCGCCACAATTACCATCAACACCATCACTACCATCATCACCATCACCACCACAACTACCATGATCACCATCATAATAACTACCATCACCGTCACAACTACCATCATTACCATGATAGTAACTACCATCATCACCATCATTACCATCATAGTAACTACCATCATCACCATCATTACCATCACAGCCACAACTACGATCATTAATATCTTAATAACTACCATCACCGCCATAACTACCATCAACACCATCACTACCACAACCGCCACAACTACCATCACCGCCATAACTACCATCATTAACATCATAATAACAAACATCATCGCTACAACTACCATCATTACCATCAAAATATCTGCCATTACCTCCACAACAACCATCATCACCATCACTACCTTCACCGACATAACTGCCAGCATCACCATTACTACCATTACCGCCTCAACTACCATCATTACCATCATTATATCTACCATCACCGCCACAACTACCATCATCACCATCACTACCATCAACACCACAACTACCATCATTACCATCACTACCATCACCGCCACAACTACCATCATCACCATCACTACCATCACCGCCACAACTACCATCATCACCATCAATACCATCACCGCCACAACTACCATCATTACCATCACTTCCACACCGCCAAAACTACCATCTTTACCATCATAATAACTACCATCACCGCCACATCTCCCATAATCACCATCACTACCATCACCGCCACAACTCACAACTACCATCATCACCATCACTACCACGACCGCCACAGCTACCATCATCACCATCAATACCATCACTGCCACAACTACCATCATCACCATCGCTACCATTATCGCCAACAGTACCATCATCACCATCACTACAATCACCGCCACAACTACCATCATCACCATCACTACCATCATCACCATCACTAGCATGACTGCCACAAGTACGACCATTACCATCATAATAACTACAATCACAGCCACAACTACGATCATCACCATCACTCCCATCACCGCCACAATTACCATCAACAACATCACTACCATCACCTCCATAACTACCATTATCACCATTACTACCATCACCGCCACAACTACGATCATTACCAACATAATAACTACCATCACCGCCACAACTGCCATCATCACCATCACTTCCTTCACCACTACAACAACCATCATCACCATCACTAGCATGACTGCCACAAGTACGATCATTACCATCATAATAACTACCATCACCGCCACAACTACAATAATCTCCAGCAATACCATCACCTCCATAACTACCATTATCACCATCACTACCATCATCAACATCACGAGGATCACCGCCACAACTACCATCATCACCATCACTACCATCATCACCATCACTACCATCATCACCATCACTAGCATGACTGCCACAAGTACGATCAGTACCATCATAATTTTTTTTTTTTTTTTTTTTTTTTTTTTTTTTTTTTTTTACGTGGCCTCCAGCCTCCCCCAATAGCCACACCTTCGCCACCATTTATTTACCTTAATATTAAATATCCTAATACATAAGAAGCTATCCTATCTGTGTTAAATTAGTTGAGCCGCAGATCTATGAGGCATTCAGTGACTGTAGCCTCATAGTCAATATCTGCAGCATTTGTCCGAGTAGGGGCAGAAGCTCTCGTTCCCCTGAGGCAGAGCAAAGCCGACGGAAGGAGAGAAAAGGACAGTCGACATCTCATCCAGGCTGTAACATAACTTCTGGGCTGCTGCTTCTGTTCGGAGATCAGCTCCGCGAGTCTGGCGTAGAAACATCTTGCACTTGGGCCCATCCCACCAGAGGTTGTGAACACTAGAGGAGTGAAGCTGCCTTGATCAACATTTTGAATTCTCTCCCCATATGCCCTTCTCTTGTCGTTCTCGTTCCTCCTATGTGCAGCATCGAGAGCTAGGTTACGGTGACAAACGGCCATGGGATCAAAAATCCTGACGTGGAAGAAAGCTCGCTGTCCCAGCGTCCAGAATCCTCGAGCACACCTTCCACACGGGCTTCGTTAGATGTGTTTGAAGTCCTGTGTTGGAAGATCTCGCCATCCAGTGGAAGGAGGGTCGGTTCTACCATGACGTCCGGACAGATTTCCTTCAACATATTTGCTGTGAGATCCCTTACCTCGTCATGCCTCATGCATATGAAGCCCCCCCTTCTTGCAGACCATGGCGTGATCGCCATCATAGGAAGAGCCACACACGCATTGGGAGGGCAAACCATCTACTGGCCAACCGTACCTTGGAGCAATGGCATCTGTAAATTCTTGTTTGTTAAGGCTGAAACCATTTGCCCTTATGGGTAACGTAGTTAACCAGTTCGAGGCGCCCACCTCCTGCGCTATAGCTACTTTTTTTGTCAAATTTTCTGAAACCTGCAGCAATAGTTGCTGCAACATGCCATTTTGGCAGTGCTGCCGATCTGTTGTAATGGACCTACGGATCTTATTAACTTCGCTGGTGTCCACTTCCCCTGTTGCATTCTGGGCTATTATGTGGTCAGTGAGGGCTGCCGTGAGCCTAAGTGAATTTTGATGTTCAGAGTCAGCAATCTCCTCTGGATTAGTTAGTCCCATGCCTCCCAGTCTTGGTGGAAGTGCAAGAAGTGTTCTTTCTGCTAGGGTTAAGTCAGGGTGTTTCACTAGTTTGGGAATGAACTTGACACTGATAGCTTCTTCCAAAGGGTGGAGGAGGGGTCCGATCTCAGGGATGGTACGCATCAGGTAGTTCCAACGATGCTTGACTCCATGGGTGAATGCTGCAAAGGCAGCATGTGGCTCTGTGTTAGCAATCTCAGATAGAGCTTGGATTTCGCTCACCCACTCATTCACCTTTCCCGCTACGTACTGGGTCTTGAAGTCCGTAGTGCCAATTACTGCGCCTAGATGTCTTTGGCCGTCCTTAGTTATTTTGACCTCACTTTCGCAGAAAACCTCCAAAGCCCGATCATAATGATCTGGCTTCACGATGAGGAAGGATTTGCTGGCGTTTGGGGGGTACCCTATTTGTGGACCTCGCGATGTTACCAGGTCCCACCACTTTTTGATGTCCTCCACTTTTCCTGCTCCTGTAAGGTCATCAGCATATGCCACTTGTTTGACCCCAGTTGTTTCAAACTTTATTTCTTGTTGGATCACTGATAGGCCTATTGCATACATTGCCATTGCAACGGGGTCCCCCTGTGTTGTTCCCTCAGTCGACTGTAGGATGGTATCACCTCGTAGAGCCTTGTTGTTTACTATGTAGAGGTCTGATGGATTCCTATACGAATTTTCAACATACATCGCAAAGCTAGGACACTTGATCTTGATGTTGTGCAGTGCAGCCTTGCGGTTAAGTATGTTGAATGCGTTTGAAGCATCCACCAAGAGAACGGCCTCACAATCACGCTGCTCAAATATCAATCTCATGGCGTGAATGGCCGCCTCCCCACCAGCCTGGTGGCCAGCACACACTTGTAGGTTCCCTGCTGCTGCCCTGACATCGTCCTTTACCACCTCCATTATGCACTTTCCGATAAAACGCCTCAGCACTTCCCCCACCCCTATAGGTCTATATCCTGGTTTCTTTTCCAGAGGAATAAGGCGGCAGGCTGTCAGGGCCTGGAGGTGATGGCAGCAAGAGGATGCAAGCTTTCTTGCAAGGGCGGCAATGGCAGTGGAGAGATCGATTGCTACCGGGCCAAACTTGTTTGTGCTGAGGATGACTTTCCAACCGTTTGCATCCAGACCTGAAGGGCCGGCTCCTCCACGAGTCTTCAGTGCCTTTTTCCACACCATCTCTCCTGTTATTTTCTCGAACAGGACAGCGTTTGGTGGGATATAGGCACCCTGGAGCCTGATGCCTTCATCTTCACTTGCAGGGGGATGTTTCTCTTTCAATAGTTTTAATGTCTCTCTGTTTATTGGCATCACCCCACCGGAAGATTCCTGAGTGAGAGATCTTACCGCGAGAGACACTTTTCCCACACGCATTTTGTTTCCAAATTTTCTTGCCACGTCATCAGTGTTTTGCTTTCCGTCACCCGTAGATTTTAGTCTCTCCTGCAGTGTTCTTGCTTCACATAGGAGATCATCTAGGGCCCCAGTCCGCCACATTGTCATTCTTCTCTTCATTGCTGCCACATCTTCTTTGTGCTTAGCCTTTGTATGTGTCCTCTGACAAAATAGATGTGGTATTATTGTCAGTATTTGAAGAGCTAGGGGGTCGAGGAAGCGGTCCTGAGTGTAAACAGTCATGAAGCAAGTCATCTCCCGAATCATTTCTTTGGTGGCCGCACACTTGGGTGGTTCAAATAAGTTAGCGGGCGACCACTTGACAATTTCTGAGTAGGTTTCTTTGACCCATACGCCTGCATTTTCCATCGATATGCCATTCCACTGAGGCGGCTGTCTCTCATTCTCCTCCTGGACACCTGCTACTGAGGGAGCAGCCTTTATTAGTACTACATTTTCGGGTTGAGTAGACTCACTGCTATCATTTCGGATATCATCGGGTGGTTGGGTCCCGGCGATATCCACTGTGGCCGCCTGTGTCGGCTCCCTGCCACGTGGGTTCCGACACTGGTCTAGCTTCCTGCAATCCACACATGTTCGGTTGTTTCTCGCACAAAGACAATTTGTGCAGTTTTGGTTCGGGCTAGCACAGACGCAGCAAAGAGTGTTGCCAGGCATAGTGACCAGCACCTTGGGCGACAGATACTTCCGCCTCCGACCTCTGCTATTGGGCCCATACGGACGAAGAAACTAGATCTTATGCGTATGAGGCACAGAAGTGACGGCCTGGCCTGCGGTGTCCGAGTAGTAAGGGCATACGCGTGCGTGTGGTTGTGTCGGGCACCCCCCATGTGGGCGATAATCCACACATGAGAATAATCCACTGGGAGCAAGAATTGTCACAACTAACACTTGATTATGTCACTTTGGTAGAGATAGCCACCATTTCTATGGTCTCGCTGATGTAACATTAGTTATATATACTCACTTGGTCAACCGGCACTACATGGAGTGGCCGTTACTTGAGGCGACCGAAAGCGCGAGGCACTTGGCCCCATAGGGGCGAGAGTCGCGATACCACCCTTGCTAAGGTAGGCCTATCGACACACTGGCACTGACACTTGGCAACTCCAGCCACACACTTGAAGATAGCCGGTGAACACGAGCAATATTTGCGTTTAATGTCGTAAGGAATGAGAAGAGCCGTCGGCGATGATGCTCAAGGTGACATCCAACGTTCATGGACACACTGTGAAATTCTCGCTCCCACAAACTGAGTATATCCCCACCAATAACACTTTAAATCAGGGAAGCCACCCCAACACACCCACGCCGCCCGGGCCTACTACCATCACCGCCACAATTACCATAATCACCATCACTACCATCACCGCCACATCTACCATCATCACCATCACTACCATCACCACCACAAGTACCATCATCACCATTACTACAATCACCGCCACAATTACGATCAACACCATCACTACCATCACCGCCACTTCTACCGTCATCACCATCACTACCATTACCCCCTCAAGTAACATCATCACCATCACTACCATCACCGTCATAACTACCATCATCATCAAAAAGCCATCATCACCATCACTACGATCACCGCCCCAACTACGATCATAACCAACATAATAACTACCATAACCGCCACAACTACCATCATCACCATCACTACCTTCACCACTATAACTACCATCATCACCATCACTACCATAATCACCATAACTACTATCACCGCCACAACTACCATCATCACCATCACTACCATCACCGTCATAACTACCATCATCATCAACACTGCCATCATCACCATCACTACCATCACCGCCACAACTACGATCATTACCAACATAATAACTACCATCACCGCCACAACTACCATCATCACCATCACTACCTTCACCACTACAACAACCATCATCACCATCACTACCATCACCGCCACAACAACCATCATCACCATCACTACCATCATCACCATCACTACCATCATCTCCATCACCGGCACAACTATAATAATCACCATCACTACCATCACCGCCACAACAACCATCATCACCATCACTACCATCACCTCCACTACAACCATCATCACCATCACTACCATCATCACCACCATCATCACCATCACCGGCACAACTATAATAATCACCATCACTACCATCACCGCCACAAGTACCGAAATCACCATCAACACCATCACCGCCACAATTACCATCACCACCACAACTACGATCACCGCCACAACTACCATAACCACCACAACTACGATCACCGCCACAACTACCATCACCGCCAAAACTACCATCTTCAACATCACTACCATCATCGCCACAACTACCATCATGATAACTACCATCACCGCCACAACTACCATCTTCAATATCACCATCACTACCATCACCACCACAACTACCATCATCACCATCACTACCATCATCACCATCACTAGCATCACTGCCACAAGTACGATCATTACCATCAAAATAACTACCATCACCGCCACATCTACCATCATCACCATCACTACCATCAACGCCACAACTACCATCATCACCATCACTACCATTACCGCCTCAAGTACCATCATCACCATCACTGCCACAATTACCATCAACACCATCACTTCCATCACCGCCACTTCTACCGTCATCACCATCACTAACATTACCACCTCAAGTAACATCATCACCATCACTACCATCACCGCTTTAACTACCATCATCATCATCACTACCATCATAACCATCACTACCATCACCGCCACAACTACGATCATTACTGTTACGAGTTGGGGATTTAGAATATAGTTATACGTCTACCCAGATCCCAACAGGTAACAACAAAAAAAAACAAAGACAATCGGACTATAAAAGGGTAGACAAAGGATGCGAGTTTTTGTTGTATATAATAAAGTACCATAAATTCCTTAACAAAATATTCAGCTTATAAACTACCCTTAACCAAACTTAACCTAAACATGAACAGTATATACATAGTAATAAAACATAAAACAATAGTGAAGCAATGTGGAGGTGGGAGAGGCAATACAAGATTACAAATACTTAAGTGAGGAGCTGAGATGGTTGACGGGCAAGGCTGAGTATGGTAGAAGACGGTAGGTAGTCACTGTGCCGTAGGTTTCCAGGATAGGTGATCCTGTGGTCGCTTCCCAGAGTGAAGTGTCCTCTCCTCGAATTGGAGCTGACAAAGTAGACTGAGGCGGAAGTGACACAACAACCAGGATATGGAGAAGGGAAACCCGGGAGTGGTAACTAAGATGAGCCATACTCGTGTTTCGTCCCTAAATGGCGTTGCTCGTGGTGTTGGGTAGGTAGATGAAGACAATCGGTGGAGGGGTTCGTAACACACCCCCCCTCCAAAGACCTTCGTAGCGCGGGCGCGAAGGAGGTGATCACCTGGTGCGTTTGGAGAGTAGCTGCTACATTTCCACTGGAGCTCGGGATAAGGAGTCTGCAATCAGGTTGTCCACCCCCTTTATGTGCCGGACTTGTAGATTATAGGGCTGGGTGAGGAGAGCCCAGCGGAGGATTCGCTGGTTGGAGGTCTTGTTGGTTTGGATGAACGTGAGTGGGTTATAGTCGGTGAAGACTAGGGTTGTTTGTGGGCAAGACTGGAAGTAACATTCAAACTTCTTTATTGCCAACAGCAGAGCCAGGGCCTCCTTCTCTATGGTCGAGTAGTTGGTCTGATGTTTTTTCAACTTGGCGGAGTAATATGCCACAGGGTGAAGGACATCAGTGGTTGGGTCGGGTTGAAGGAGCACAGCCCCCACTCCGACACCACTAGCGTCGATTTGCAGATGGAAGGGCAAGGTGTAGTCAGGGGGGTGGACTACAGGCTTAGAGGCAAGGAAGGCTTTGAGGCGGTGGAAAGACTGGTCGCACTTCTGGTTCCAGATGTAAGGGACCGCAGAACTGGTAAGGTCTGTGAGGGGTCCGGCCACGCTGGAGAAGTTACTGCAGAACCGACGGTAGTAGCCGCACATCCCCAGGAAGCGAATGAGTTCCTTCCTCGTCCTTGGAGTGGGGAAGGACAAGATGGCTTCAACGTTTGCGTCCTTGGGTCTCACCATACCATGCCCAACGATATGTCCCAGGTAAGTCACCGAGGCCCGGCCAAAAGCAGATTTAGCCAGGTTTATGGTGAATCCAGTCTCTTGCAGTCGTGCAAACAGTATCTCCAAACGCACCAGATGTTCGTCCCAGCTGTCCGACACCACCACCAGGTCATCCAGGTAGGCGAACGTCCCACCTAGGTCCTGAATAAGGTAGTTTATGGCCCTCTGGAATGTGGCCGGAGCATTAGAAAAGCCAAACGCCATAACTAAATATTGAAAAAGACCAAATGGAGTTATAAATGCTGAGATTATTTTTGCCCTATCCGTGAGTCCTACTTGATAATATCCTTTCAACAGGTCTATGGTACTGATAAATTGGGCACAGCCTATGCTGTCTATTATATCTTCAATCAAAGGTAAAGGGTAGGAGTCAGAGACAGTGACCTGGTTCACTTTACGATAATCTGTACAGAAACGAAAGGTGCCATCGGGTTTTGGAATGAGAAGGCAAGGTGAAGCACAGGGGGAGGTACTAGGCTCAGCTAAGTTATGTTTTAACAAAAAGTCTACCTCCTTTTTCATAATCTCTTTTTTTTGTGGATTTAGTCGATAAGCTGATTGCCTAATGGGTTGTACATCATCTGAGATTAGCTTAATATCATGTTTAAGTATATTGCAAAACCCCGAGAGGTCTGACGTGACTTTAGGAAATGTTGATAACTTAGTGAGATCTTTTGCTTGAGATGGATTCAGAACAGAAAAATACTCATCCAAATTGTTGAGTATGTGACTGTTAGCAGGGTTCTCTTTAGGTAGAGGGAAGTCTAAATTCTCCAATAGGTCCACGTCATCTGTCTCCGGCTCCGGCCCTGATAAAACCGTATGCAATACAGGTTGGCTTATAGCCTCTGGGATGTCTTCCTCTGACTGCCTGGAATGGTAAAGTTTCATGAGATTAATGTGAACAAGTTGTGAATCTTTTCTGTGATCAGGAGTATGGACTATATAGTTGAGAGGAGATAGTTTATTAGCATTGACTTGACAGTTTTGATGGAACCGTTCCAAGCAACCTTGGGACGGTGGGTGGTAAGCCGAAGATGTACAATGGTCCACACTGAGGTCTTTCATCACCTGTTTGAACAAAGATGGATCAGATTGTTGGGCTGAAATGAGCTCATCCTTAATAATGGTCGTATTGTACAGATCTTCTGTGGGTAGGAAGATATTGGAGGTGGTTTTAGATGAAGAGGGCCCATTTCGCACACTCTGCGACCGGGTGACAGCACAAGATGGGAAAAGATGAGGAATAGTTTCTTTAAGGTCAGTGGTGGAGTTGACAGGTAAGGGAGAGTCGACTGTCTTTATGTTAGGAACCACTAGATCTCCTACCAAGTCATTACCCAATAATAAATGAATGCCGCACACAGGCATTGGGTCTTTCCTAATGGCTATTTGCACTTCCCCAGTAATCAAGGGACATTGGAGGTGCACTTTAGCTAAAGGATAGGAAGAATGGGACGAGAGATCTGAAATTAGAACATTCTCATTTGAAAATGCGGTAGATATATCAGGAATGACGTTAAACAGGAGGATGAAGAGATCCTGATGGGGCCTTTCCACATTGGCATTTGCTATTGGTTTGGATTTGGGATCCAGGGAACTACTTTTAGCAATTCGACACTTTGGGTGTTTACAATTCTGGATCGTATGGCCTGGGTTTTTGCAGTAAGAACAAGTAAGCTTGGTTGCATCGGGGGGAGTAGGTGTGGGACCTTTCGACCTACCACTCACGTCCCCAAGGTTATCATCAGAGGAGGACCTAACATGTCGGGAAGTACCACGTTCTCTACTGCCCAGTGACTCCACCAACAAAGCGTACGCATCAGCCAGCTCAGCAGCACGCCCGAAATTAACCTCTCCACGCTCCTCCACATGCTTCAAGATGTGAAATGGTATCTTGCTTTTCCACTCCTCCAGGACTACCAAATTTAACAAATCCTGAAATGTGGAGGTCTCTGTAGCCTCTCACCACTTCTTAAAAAACCTAAGCTTTTCTTGAGCAAACTCAACAAATGTGTGTGAAAATGGTTTGGTTAGTTTACGAAACTTCTGCCGGTATCCATCTGGCGTGATAGCATAAGAGGTGAGGATATTCTTTTTTACGTTATCATAGTCATCAGTCTGGTCTAAACAGTTATAAACTCTACGAGCCTTACCATATAATTTAGGAACTAATACTGACACCCACTGGTCCTTTGACCACTCATTCTTCGCGGCTATTTTCTCAAAAGTCCTAAATGACCCGTCCATATCGGATTCATCAAACCCGGGAACAAGGGAAGAAGCAGTAGCAGGGTTAAAAGCAGCGAGTTTCTCTTTTAATGCCACTTCTTTTGATTTAAACTCCGATGTTAAGGTGACTTCTGTCTCTCTCACCTGTAGTTCTTTCAGTTTAACCGCCTGCACCAACTTGGCCTGTTCCACCCTTTCTTCATGGTCCAACATGTACTCCAACTTGGCCTGTTCCAACTTGGCCTGTTCCATCCTTTCTTCATGGTCCAACTTGGCCTGTTCCATCCTTTCTTCAGGGTCCAACTTGGCCTCCTGCTCCAACTTGGCCTGTTCCAACTCGAGTTCTTTCATTTTGATTTGGAACTCGAACCTAGCTTGTTCTAGTTCTAAGGGGTCTATTCGTTGTGTTTCTTCTTGAGGGCTAGCCAGACCTGAGGCAACTTCTGAGTGAGGAGGGGTGGTGGATAGTGGTTGAAGTTTCTTGGACATGGGCGTTAATCTGTCAACAGCGGATTCTTTTAAAACTTCTTGTTGAACCAACACTTCAATCACACGATTTTTTAACATTTCCTTAGTCAGTTGCTGTGAAAATGGGATATTGTAATAGTTGGCTATTTCTTTCCATTCTTTCTTCAGGATATTAACACGTAATTTAGCTACGGAAGGATTTTCAATAAAATCCTGAAGATCAAAACCTGAGGTGGCCATTGTTAAGAAAAATAGGATAAAGTAACTAATGGTCAAAAGATAAGATAAGTGGATTACCCTAGAAAATATCACGGCAGTGGATAACCAGAAAGTCCCGGAAACTAACCAAGTTATACCTAGGGAAATTACACTTATGATTATTGTTCTTCTGAGAAGATCCTTAGATAAGGACAAGAGACTTGAAAGAGGTAGGGCGTATTACGGCATTAATATAAAGATCCGGATTAACAACCCTGATATACTTGAAAGAGGAAGGGCGTATTACGGCATTAATATAAAGATCCGGATTAACAACCCTGATATACTTGAAAGAGGAAGGGCGTATTACGGCATTTATATAAAGATCCGGATTAACAGCCCTGGAGTTTGGTATGATTGACCCTGAATGAGATAATGAGAAGAACAATAATTGAGGCTTTATAATTATGGGGTCCTGGTAGATCGGGGCGTCCCAAGATATCACTTCACCCTAAACTAGTGACTATGGAACAGCCTACTCTGGAGTGAGGGTACGGCATTAAACAGATCCGGATTATTCCCAACACTCGATAAGACTTACTACACGACTGCCACGTGTAATAACAGGTAAGCCTTATGACACTTGGAACCTATTATCCTACGTCTGTCACTCTTACTGTACGATAATACCAATATATGCACACACATATGAAGGAAACTTTAAACCACCGTAAAGCAATTGTAAACAGAAGTGACTGGGAGGGGGTAATTAACGAGTAACAAGGGAGGAAGGAATATGGTACTTAAGGTCGTATCCTGTCACGGTCGCCATTTGTTACGAGTTGGGGATTTAGAATATAGTTATACGTCTACCCAGATCCCAACAGGTAACAACAAAAAAAAAACAAAGACAATCGGACTATAAAAGGGTAGACAAAGGATGCGAGTTTTTGTTGTATATAATAAAGTACCATAAATTCCTTAACAAAATATTCAGCTTATAAACTACCCTTAACCAAACTTAACCTAAACATGAACAGTATATACATAGTAATAAAACAATAGTGAAGCAATGTGGAGGTGGGAGAGGCAATACAAGATTACAAATACTTAAGTGAGGAGCTGAGATGGCTGACGGGCAAGGCTGAGTATGGTAGAAGACGGTAGGTAGTCACTGTGCCGTAGGTTTCCAGGATAGGTGATCCTGTGGTCGCTTCCCAGAGTGAAGTGTCCTCTCCTCGAATTGGAGCTGACAAAGTAGACTGAGGCGGAAGTGACGCAACAACCAGGATATGGAGAAGGGAAACCCGGGAGTGGTAACTAAGACGAGCCATACTCGTGTTTCGTCCCTAGATGGCGTTGCTCGTGGTGTTGGGTAGGTAGATGAAGACAATCGGTGGAGGGGTTCGTAACAATTACCAACATAATAACTACCATCATCACCATCACTACCTTCACCACTACAACTACCATCATCACCATCACAACCATAATCACCATCACTACTATCACCGCCACAACTACCATCATCACCATCACTACCATTACCGCCACAACTACGACCATCACCATCACTACCATCACCGCCACAATTACTATCAACACCATCACTACCATCACCTCCATAACTACCATTATCACCATCACTACCATAATCAATATCACGACGATCACCGCCACAACTACCATCATCACCATCACTACCATCATCACCATCACTAGCATGACTTCCACAAGTACGATCATAACCATCATAATAACTACCATCACCGCCACAACTACCATCATCACCATCACTACCATCACAACCACAATTTCCATCAACACAATCACAACCATCACCTCCATAACTACCATTATCACCATCACTACCATAATCAACATCACGACGATCACCGCCACACCTACCATTATCACCATCACTACCAGCATCACCATCACTAGCATGACTGCCACAAGTACGATCATTACCATCATAATAACTACCATCACCGCCACAACTACCAGCATCACCATCACTAGCATGACTGCCACAAGTACGATCATTACCATCATAATAACTACCATCACCTCCATAACTACCATTATCACTATCACTACCATCATCACCATCACTACAATCACCGCCACAACTACCATCATCACCATCACTACCATCATCACCATCACTAGCATGAGTGCCACAAGTACGATCATTACCATCATAATAACTACCATTACCGCCACAACTACCATCATCACCATCACTACCATCACCGTCACAACTACCATCATCACCATCACTACCATCACCTCCATAACTACCATTATCACCATCACTACCATCATCACCATCACTACAATGAAGTTGTCAAATCCTCCAGTTTCTGTCTCCACCTCCTCCGCCGACTCAAGTCCCTCGGAGTTCCTGCACACGAGCTCCTCAGTGTTTACACAACATTCATACTTCCCAAGCTCACCTATGCCTCCCCCACCTGGTCTTCCTCCCTAAATGCCACACAACGTAAACACCTAGAAAAAGTGCAAAAGAGGGCATGCAAGATTATTCTCTCCCCCTCCTACTCCACTTATCAAGAAGCGCTCAACACACTGACCCTTTCGACTCTCACTGACCATCACCACGACCTCATCTGCAAATTTGGTAAGAAGCTTCTACACCATCCCCGACACCGGCTCCTACTACGACCTGAGATCCCTTGTCCGAGAATTGCTGTGCGACACCACAACCGCAGCCAGCCCATGCGTGCACGAACTGATCGCTATAAGAACAGCCCAGTCCCAACCATTGTAAAAATTATCAATGACTTGTAATACTGTAACACTGTCACTATGTTGAAATGAACTGTAGTTTGAGCTTTTCCCCATCTAAGTTATTATATGTCTTATTTGTGTCACTTATGTTACTTGTATATTATTTGTAATTCGTAACCCATTCCCCAAATATGTAACTGTATATTTTCAGCCTTCTGGCTGCCAAGCTCTTTCAATAAACCGTTAATTATTATTATTATTATTATTACAATCAGTGCCACAACTACAATCATCACCATCACTACCATCATCACCAACACTACGATCACCACCACAACTACCATCATCACCATCACAACCATCACTGCCACATCTACCATCATCACCATTAGTGCCATCACCACCACAACTACCATCATCACAATCACTACCATCACCCCCACAACTACCATCATCACCATCACAACCATCATCGCCACATCTACCATCATCACCATCACTACCATCACCGCCACAGCTACCATCATCACAATCACTACTAAGACCAGCACAACTACCATTATGAAACATCATTGCCATCACCGCCACTTCTACCATCACCACCATCACTACCATTACCGCCTCAAGTACCATCATCACCATCACTACCATCACCGCTACAATTACCATCATTACTGTTAGGTTCTGAATAATAAGTTCTATATACAGGAGAGAACACAAACACCTGTATAGTTTTGTAGGTTCGGTTTACTGGATAAGAGTATGTACACAAAGGAGAGCAGCACTCTCTCTTGACTAGGCTCCCGGTCAACTGCTATAGGCGACGTATGGCAAGTGATACATTAGCAGCTTCCATACGTCGCCAGGCACATTAATTAAGCGTGTGGGATATGGTAATAACATTGCCACACGCTGCTAGCTAGGCTGAATAAATAATACATAAATGGAGCACATACATAATATACATACATGATATATAATCCAGCATACATAATATACATACACCTCCCTCCCCCCTATACGCTCATAGCGAAGTCTTGAGCGGACCTTTTCTTTTGGATCCGTTCTGAGCGTCGAGGGACTTCATCACTGGGAAGGGTATGGGACTCAACACTGGTGGCGGGGCCAGCAGAAGGCATTGTTACGGGTCGGAGAAAACGGCGGTTCCTCCACCACACACGACCACTGGGTAACCGCACCTGGTAGTCCCGTGACCTGCCGAGACCCATGACTACGCCTACTTTGTCCCAACGTAGGGAGGTCGGGTCCTGAACACGGACTTGGGTGCCGACACTCAACCTGGGGAGAGAACGGGCGTGGTCATTGTAGCGGGCGACGACGTCCTGAACACGTTCGGCGGCTCGGCGATCACAATCCTCTGTCTTGGCCTGCCACTCCTTGGAGAAGGATTGAGGGTGAGCAGGGACACAAGAACGAAGGGGGCGTCCATACAAAACCTGGGCAGGGGAGCGTCCGGTGTAGTTAGGTGTGTTGCGGAGTTCAAGAAGACCCCTGTCGAAGGCCTCGCAGTCAATGTTCCCAGAAGGGGCCACCTTAAGGATGAGGTGCTTCAGGGATTTGACAGCAGCCTCAGCGTGGCCGTTGGACTGCGGGTAATGGGGCGATGACAACACATGCCGGACTCCCCATCGGTCGAGGAACACAGCAAAGTCCCGGCTTGTGAACTGAGGCCCTCCGTCGGTTCGCAGGCGTACAGGAACGCCCACGTCACGGAAGTAGTGGCGGAACTTGCTGATGGTGGCGGCAGACGTCGTGTCATTACCGCACTTGATGACAACCGGCCAACCAGAGAGACGGTCGACGATAACGAGGAAGGACTTTCCTGACACACAGAAAAAGTCGGCCGACACAGACTCAAAGGGGCGGGTGGGGTTGTCGTCACTCATAAAGGGTTCCTGCTGCTGGCTGGGTTGTAATACTTGGCAGGGCTCACACGCACGGACAACATTGGAGATGTCGGAGTTGATGCCGGGCCAGAACACAGTCTGTCGTGCACGTCGTTTGGTGGCCTCAGCTCCACGGTGACTGTCGTGAAGGCGGGCCAAGGCGTGGGGACGTGATGCAGCAGGGACAACTACACGTGCTCCGTACAGAACAAGGTCTCCGTCGCAGTAGAGTTCATCGCGGAGTTTCCAATACGGGAGCAGGGTGTTGTGAAGATCGTAGCGGTTGCTAGGAAATCCATTCCTCACACACTCGACGAGTCGGACATAGGAAGGGTCATCTCGGGCCGCTGTTCGAAGGTCCTCCATTGCCTTGTCGTCATCTGGTGACAGGTCCGAACGAAGGGATTGGACGGCATGGAGAGTGACCACAGTCCTGACGGAAAGAGCGAGGTCGGCGTCGAGTACATGGTCTTCTGGAGTAGGGCGGCTGACAGGGGAGCGGGATAAGGCATCAGGGATGCAGAGCTCCTTACCAGCACGCCACACTGCAGTGAAGATGTACGCCGAGAGTTTCTCTTTCAGACGCTGGAGGCGAGGGTTCTCAACGGCGTCTAGCGTGTAGTGGTTGAGGATCGGGACAAGCGGGCGATGGTCGGTCACTAGGTGAAAGTATTGCAGGCCTATGAGGTAAAACCTGCACTTGGACATCGCCCAAACCGCAGCCAACAGCTCCAACTCAATAGTGGCATAGCGCGTCTCAGTGTCAGAGAGGAAACGCGAGCCACACTGGACGAGCCGGAACTGCCCTCCACCATGATCCTGCAGTAGGGCGTATCCCACGCCATACAAGCGTGAGGCATCTGTCTGCAGAACTGTCGGCAAGGCTGGGTCAAACGTGGCGAGGACAGGTGGACGAGACAGGGCCTGTTTCACTTGCTGGAAGGCCTTGTCGTGGTCGGGGGTCCACAGGAATGTCCTCTTGGGGCTCATCAGGGGGCGAAGTGGTTGAGCAGCTGCGGAGATGTCCGACGAAAACTCTGCTAACTGGTTGACGAGACCGATGAAGGACCTCAAGTCGGTCAGGTTAGCAGGGGTGGGAAAATCCGTAATGGCGCGGACCTTTTCCGGGTCAGCTGCGATACCATTCCCTGAGAGGGTGTACCCACAAAAGTCAACTGAAGAGCTGGCCAGAACAAACTTGTCGGCATTTAGGGTAATGCCGTGCTTCCGGCACCTGTTGAGTACCTCGTAGATACGGCAGAGGTGATCCATATAATCCTCGTCGTACACGAGTATGTCGTCGACCACTTTCACGCAGTTTGCCAGACCTTGTAGAGCCATATCACCTCGAAGACAGAAAGCGTCTCCTGTAGCGGCGAATCCCATGGGGCCACGGCAATAACTGTAACGTCCATGCGGGGTGATGAACGTTGTGAGTGGTCGGTCTTCCTCGGCAAGCTCTATCTGCCAGTATCCACACAGGGCGTCCATCGTCGTGAAGAAGCGCGCCTTCGGGTTCACGCTGCGTATGGCTGCAAAGGGCGTGGGAGAAGGGTGCGCAGGACGAGACACCTGGTTGTTGAGCTTGGAAAGGTCAGTGGTGATCCGAACACCACCTTTAGGTTTTGCGACGACAACCATCGGGTGACACCATGGAGACGGGTCATCGCCGGTTGGTACAATAATTTCTTGGGCGACCATGGAGTCCAGCTCGTTTTTGACCGCCTCGCGGAAGGCCAGGGGAACCAGTCGAGGGGTGTAAATAGCGAATGGCTTCGCGTCGTCCCTCAGGTGGATCCTCATGGGGGGGCCTGCCATCTTCTTGAGAGGCTTGGATTCCAGAGCGGACTTGGTCACCAGAACGTCGCTGAATTCCTTCAGGAAGTACTTCCGAGCATCCGAAGGAGAGGTGTCACTGGCAAGAGGCAGGGGTAGGGCGGCAGCAGGGTCGTTGCTGCTCCCTTTTTGCACCCTGTTGGCGTGTTTTACCTCAAGAATAGGTTTGGGGAAGTCCTGGGAGATGATGGCCAACTCCTGACAATGTCTGTAGGACAGCAAAGGAGTCTGGACACCGTTATGCACATCAATCCAGGCTTGACACGACCTGTTGCCAAAGGTGACTTGTGCTTGGAGTGAACCCAGGGCCGGGGTCATCTGTGAACCATCTGCCATAAAGCGGAGATCCTTGGGGGGCGGTCCTAGATCACTTGGAGAGAGCCCCAAGCATTGCAAATGCTGGGGACCGATGACTGTAGCATCAGCGCCGGTGTCGGGCAACATCTGAAGGCGGGATGACACACCGCCGTAGGTCACGATGACGCTGATGTACTGGGGGACTTTGGTCCTGGGACGCTGGGGGGAGCACACATTCCTAATGTGGCTCGAGCGTTGTCAAGAGTCGTCGTACCTCTGATTGGAAGACTGTGGGCGGCCCTCTCTGGTGGAGGGGGGCTGAAGCTTCCGCCGACGCGGTCCCTTGGGTATGTTGGAAGGGCAACACTTGTCATAGTGGCCCAGACGACCACACACATTGCACTGGACGCGTTTGGCTGGGCACCGTACTGTGAGTGACCAGTGGCCCTTACGGTCACAACTGTTGCAGGTAGACTGAGCAGCTGGACACACCTGTGTTCCGTGCTGCTTACCACAGTTGTTGCAAAATAAACCGGGCGTGGACGTGGTGGGCGAAGGCGTAGGAACGGACTTCTTGTCCTTCTTGTACCGGGACACAGCGCGTACAGCTGTAGGGGGAGCACGGATGGCAGAGGTGGCACACCTGGCAGCCTCATAGGAGCGACATATCGTCAACACATCCTTAAGAGAAGAGGAAGAGTCGAGGGAGGTGAGGCGTTGGACAAGTTCCTCGTCCTTAACACCCATCAGGATCACCTGCCTCAACTGGGTCTCCTCGCACTGCTGGTGGTGGCCTGGACATATATCTACCTCTTCCGAGGCTCTCTTAAGACGCACGTAAAAGGCATCAAAAGACTCACCCTCCATCTGTCTGCAGCTAAACAATTCCCTCCTGCGCAGAGCTTCATTCTGCTGTCCTTTGATGTGCCGTTGTAGAACGTCCAGTACCTCCTCTACAGACAGCAAAGAGGTTGGGGGTACCTGCAACGTATGTTCCAAGACACGCTGAATTTCCAAGGACAGGCACATGCGCAGCTGGATGAGTTGTTTAGGCTGTGACAAACTCTGGAGATCCACCATTGTAGAGTAGTCAGTCCACCGTCGCCGCCATTCACGAAAAGTCTGGAAAGTCTCATCAGGCTTCAAGATGGGCGGCGTTTGAGCTGCTGCTTTAGGTGGGGCTGGGGGGTGTGAAGGAAGCATGGATGAGGTATCTGAACCAGTCAGTACCGAGGCAGTGTTAGAGCCAGGGGCTTGGTTAACAGTGAGGCGAGATATCAAGGCTTCAAACCGTTCACTGTCTTCCAATCTCCGTTGGTTGTCTCGTTCTGCCTCTGCTTGCCTTCTGTGCTCATCCGCCAAACGTCTGTGGGCTTCATCCTCGCGTTTCTCATCTCTCATAAACTTCAGTAAAGCAATTATCTCTGGAGACAACGCTGAATATTGAGGTGAGGGACTGCGCGATGTGGGGGCTGGAGCGTCGTGGCCGGCCTGGTCATCAATCTCTGCGGGGCTATCACCCGCCTGAGTCATCCAGACGCTGGGTCCACGGCTACGTAAGGCGTGAGACATAACTACTTCCTCTGTGTACTATGTCTTAAATCAGTGTTGACCGGTCAGCCCGTCGTATCAACAAGATTTCAGACAAAAAATTAATTAAATACACAGATAAGTAGGTTATATATATAAAATATATATAAGGAAGCCGCGCGGTCAGCGAGTGTTAGTACAGTACATGTACGTGTGCGAGTGAGTGTGTGTCCTGGGCGGGTAGAGCGTCTCGCCCCAGCTGTGAGGGGGGGGTGGAGGCGGCGCTGTGAGGGGGTGGAGGGAGAGGCGCGGCGACTCCCAGTCAGTCTAGTTACCCTCAGGACGCGGTCAGAGACGGGTGCACTGAACTTTACTCCTTACAAATGCCCAGAACGTGCCGTATACCTTGGGAATCCTTTAGAACAAGGTCACACATGAATGGCACGAACACACAATGCACTAAACACTTCACAGAAAATCACTGTCACTGCTCAAAGTTGCTGAAATTCTTCGAGGCGAGGTGACGCGCGCGGGAGTTGACCCAAGCGAGAGAGGAGTCCGTACGCCGGCTTCCCCACAAACTTTGCACTATCACTCGTAATTATCCAGTAAGATCGGATCACTGCGCCATGTTAGGTTCTGAATAATAAGTTCTATATACAGGAGAGAACACAAACACCTGTATAGTTTTGTAGGTTCGGTTTACTGGATAAGAGTATGTACACAAAGGAGAGCAGCACTCTCTCTTGACTAGGCTCCCGGTCAACTGCTATAGGCGACGTATGGCAAGTGATACATTAGCAGCTTCCATACGTCGCCAGGCACATTAATTAAGCGTGTGGGATATGGTAATAACATTGCCACACGCTGCTAGCTAGGCTGAATAAATAATACATAAATGGAGCACATACATAATATACATACATGATATATAATCCAGCATACATAATATACATACAATTACCACCTCAAGTACCATCATCACCATCACTACCATCACTGCCATAACTACCATCATCACCATCACTACCATCATCACCATCACTACCATCACCAGCACAACTACAATAATCACCATCACTACCATGACCACCACAACTAAGATCACCGCCAAAAATACGATCACCGCCATAACTACCATCTTCAACATCACTTCCATCATCGCCACATCCACCATCATTACAATCACAAACACAACTACCATCATTACCATCACTACCACAACCGCCACAACTACCATCTTCACTATCACCATCACTACCATCACCACCACAACTGCAATCATCACACTCACTACCATCACCGCCACAACTAACATCATGACCAACACTACCATCATCACCATCACTACTACAACTGCCACAACTACCATCAGTACCATCACTACCATCACCAACACAACTACCATAATCACCATCAATGCCATCACCGCCACTTCTACTATCATCACCATCACTACCATTACCGCCTCAAGTACCATCATCACCATCACTACCATCACCGCCATAACTACCATCATTACCATCACTACCATCACCGACACAACAACCATCATCACCATCAAAACCATCACCGCCACAACTACCCTCATTACAATCACTTCCATCACCGTCACAAATACCATCATCACCATCACTACCATCATCGCCACAGCTAACATCATCACCATCACAACCATCACCATCACAACCATCACAGCCACAACTACCATCATCACCATCACAACCATCACCACCACAACTACCATCATCACCATCACTACCATCACCGTCACAAATACCATCATCACCATCACTACCATCATCACCAACACTACAATCACCACCATAACTTCCATCATCACCATCACCGGCAAAACTAACATCATCACCATCACTACCATCACCGCCATAACTACTATCATCACCATCACTACCATCATCACCATCAATACCATCACCGCCACAACTACCATCTTCACCATCACTACCATCACCACCATCCCTACCATTACCGAAACAACTACCATAATCACCATCACTTATATCACCGACATAACTAACATAATCACCATCACTACCATCACCTCCTCTTCTACCATCATCACCATCACTACCATCACCGCTAAAATTACCATCAACACCATCACTACCATTACCGCCTAAATTACCATCATCACCATCACTATTACCACCGCCATAACTACCATCATCACCATCACTACCATCACCGCAACAATTACGATCATTACCATGATAATAACTACCACCACAACTACCATCATCACCATCACTACCATCACCGCCACAACTACCATAATCACCATCACTACCATCATCACCAAAACTACCACCACCACCACAACTACCATCATCACCATTACTACCATCACCGACACAACTAACATAATCACCATCAGTACCATCACTGCCACTTCTACAATCATCACCATCACTACCATCACCGCCACAAAAACCATCAACACCATCACTACATACCGCCTCAAGTACCATCATCACTATCACTACCATCACCGCCATAACTACCATCATCACTATCACTTCCATCATCACCATCACTACCATCACCGCCATAACTACGATCATTGCCATCACAGCCTCAACTACCATCATTACCATCACTACCTTCACAACTACTGCTGCCATCATCACCATCACTACCATCACCGCCACAACTAACATCATCACCATCACTACCATCACCGCCATAACTACCATCATCACTATCACTACCATCATCACCATCACTACCATCACTACCATCACCGCCATAACTGCGATCATTACCATCATAGTAACTACCATGACCGCCACAACTACCATCATCACCGTTACAACTACCATCATCACCATCACTACCGTCACCGCCACAACTACCATCATCACCATCACTACCATCACCGTCACAAATACCATTATCACCATCAATACCATCATCACCAACACTACCATCACCACCATAACTACCATCATCGCCATCATAACCATCCCCGCCAAAACTAACATCATCACCATCACTACCATCACCGCCATAACTACTATCATCACCATCACTACCATCATCACCATCAATACCATCACCGCAACAACTACCATCTTCAGCATCACTACCATCACCACCATCCCTACCATCACCGAAACAACTACCATAATCACCATCACTAATATCACCGACATAACTAACATAATCACCATCAATACCATCACCGCCACTTCTACCATCATCACCATCACTACCATCACCGCTAAAATTACCATCAACACCATCACTACCATCACCACCTCAAGTACCATCATCACCATCACTATCATCACCGCCATAACTACCATTATCACCATCACTACCATAATCAACATCACGACGATCACCGCCACACCTACCATCATCACCATCACTACCAGCATCACCATCACTAGCATGACTGCCACAAGTACGATCATTACCATCATAATAACTACCATCACCGCCGCAACTACCAGCATCACCATCACTAGCATGACTGCCACAAGTACGATCATTACCATCATAATAACTACCATCACCTCCATAACTACCATTATCACCATCACTACCATCATCACCATCACTACAATCACCGCCACAACTACCATCACTACCATCATCACCATCACTAGCATGAGTGCCACAAGTACGACCATTACCATCATAATAACTACCATTACCGCCACAACTACCATCATCACCATCACTACCATCACCGCCACAACTACCATCATCACCATCACTACCATCACCTCCATAACTACCATTATCACCATCACTACCATCATCACCATCACTACAATCAGTGCCACAACTACAATCATCACCATCACTACCATCATCACCAACACTACGATCACCACCACAAATCACCATCATCACCATCACAACCATCACTGCCACATCTACCATCATCACCATTTGTGCCATCACCACCACAACTACCATCATCACAATCACTACCATCACCGCCACAACTACCATCATCACCATCACAACCATCATCGCCACATCTACCATCATCACCATCACTACCATCACCGCCACAGCTACCATCATCACGATCACTACCAAGACCAGCACAACTACCATAATCAACATCATTGCCATCACCGCCACTTCTACCATCACCACCATCACTACCATTACCGCCTCAAGTACCATCATCACCATCACTACCATCACCGCTACAATTACCATCATTACCACCTCAAGTACCATCATCACCATCACTACCATCACTGCCATAACTACCATCATCACCATAACTACCATCATCACCATCACTACCATCACCAGCACAACTACAATAATCACCATCACTACCATCACCGCCATTAGAACCATCATCACCATCACTAACATCACCGCCACAAATACCATCATCACCATCACTACCATCACCGCCACAACTACCATCACCACCACAGCTACGATCAGTGCCACAACTACCAACATCACCATCAGTGCCATCACCACCATAACTAAAATAACCACCACAACTACGATCACCGCCCAAAATACAATCATCGCCATAACTACCATCTTCAACATCACTTCCATCATCGCCACATCTACCATCATTACAATCACAAACACAACTACCATCATTACCATCACTACCACAACCGCCACAACTACCATCTTCACTATCACCATCACTACCATCACCACCACAACTACAATCATCACACTCACTACCATCACCGCCACAACTAACATCATGACCAACACTACCATCATCACCATCACTACTACAACTGCCACAACTACCATCAGTACCATCACTACCATCACCAACACAGCTACCATAATCACCATCACTGCCATTACCGCCACTTCTACCATCATCACCATCACTACCATTACCGCCTCAAGTACCATCATCACCATCACTACCATCACCGCCATAACTACCATCATTACCATCACTACCATCACCGCCACAACTACCATCATTACAATCACTTCCATCACCGTCACAAATACCATCATCACCATCACTACCATCATCGCCACAACTAACATCATCACCATCACACCCATCACCATCACAACCATCACAGCCACAACTACCATCATCACCATCACAACCATCACCACCACAACTACCATCATCACCTATCACTACCATCACCGTCACAAATTCCATCATCATCATCACTACCATCATCACCAACACTACAATCACCACCATAACTACCATCATCACCGTCACCGCCAAAACTAATATCATCACCATCACTACCATCGCCGCCATAACTACTATCATCACCATCACTACCATCATCGCCATCAATACCATCACCGCCACAACTACCATCTTCACCATCACTACCATCACCACCATCCCTACCATTACCGAAACAACTAACATAATCACCATCACTAATATCACCGACATAACTACCATAATCACCATCACTACCATCACCTCCACTTCTACCATCATCACCATCACTACCATCACCGCTAAAATTCCCATCAACACCATCACTTCCATTACCGCCTAAAGTACCATCATCACCATCACTATTACCACCGCCATAACTACCATCATCACCATCACTACCATCACCGCAACAATTACGATCATTACCATAATAATAACTACCACCACAACTACCATCATCACCATCACTACCATCACCGCCACAACTACCATAACCACCATCACTACCATCATCACCAAAACTACCACCACTACCACAACTACCATCATCACCATCTGTACTATCACCGACACAACTAACATAATCACCATCACTACCATCACCGCCACAGAAACCATCAACACCATCACTACATACCGCCTCAAGTACCATCATCACCATCACTACCATCACCGCCATAACTACCATCATCACTATCACTACCATCATCACCATCACTACCATTACCGCCTCAAGTACCATCATCACCATCACTGCCACAATTACCATCAACACCATCACTCCCATCACCGCCACTTCTACCGTCATCACCATCACTAACATTACCACCTCAAGTAACATCATCACCATCACTACCATCACCGCCATAACTACCATCATCACTATCACTACCATCATCACCATCACTACCATCACTACCATCACCGCCATAACTACGATCATTACCATCATAATAACTACCATGACCGCCACAACTACCATCATCACCGTCACAACTACCATCATCACCATCACTACCCGCACCGCCACAACTACCATCATCACCATCACTACCATCACCGTCACAAATACCATTATCACCATCAATACCATCATCACCAACACTACCATCACCACCATAACTACCATCATCGCCCTCAGAGCCATCCCCGCCAAAACTAACTTCATCACCATCACTACCATCACCGCCATAACTACTATCATCACCATCACTACCATCATCACCATCAATACCATCACCGCATCAACTACCATCTTCACCATCACTACCATCACCACCATCCCTACCATCACCGAAACAACTACCATAATCACCATCACTAATATCACCGACATAACTAACATATTCACCATCAATACCATCACCGCCACTTCTACCATCATCACTATCACTACCATCACCGCTAAAATTACCATCAACACCATCACTACCATTACCTCCATAACTACCATTATCACCATCACTACCATAATCAACATCACTATGATCACCGCCACCGCCTCAAGTACCATCATCACAATCACTATCATCACCGCCATAACTACCATCATCACCATCAATACCATCACCGCAACAGCTACGATCATTACTATAATAAAAACTACCGACACAACTACCATCATCACCATCACTACCATCACCGCCACAACTACCATCATCACCATCACTACCATCACCGACACAACTACCATCTCCCACACAACTACCATCATCACCATCACAACCATCACCGCCACAACTACCATCATCACCATCACTACAATCATCACCAACACTACCACCACCACCACAACTACCAACATCACCATCACTACCATCACCGAAACAACTACCATAATCACCATCACTACCATCACCGCCACTTCTACAATCATCACCATCACTACCATCACCGCCAAAAATACCATCAACACCATCACTACAATTACCGCCTCAAGTACCATCATCACCATCACTACCATCACCGCCATAACTACCATCATCACCATCATAATAACTACTATCACCGCCACAACTACCATCCTTACCATCACTACCTTCACCACTACTATTACCATCATCACTATCATAATCACCATCACTACCATAACTAACATCATCACCATCACTACCATCACCGCCATAACTACGATCATTACCATCATAATAACTACCATGACCGCCACAACTACCATCATCACCGTCACAACTACCATCATCACCATCACTACCATCACCGCCACAACTACCATCATCACCATCACTACCATCACCGCCACAACTACCATCACTACCATCACCGCCACAATTACCATCAACACCATCACTACCATCACCTCCATAACTACCATTATCACCATCACTACCATAATCAACATCACTACGATCACCGCCACAACTATCATCATCACCATCACTACCATCATTGCCATCACTACCATCATCACCACAACAACCATCATCACCACACAACCATCACTGCCACATCTACCATCATCACCATCACTACCATCACCACCACATCTACCATCATCACAATCACTACCATAACCGCCACAACTACCATCATCACCAATACTATCATCATCACCATCACTACCATAACCGCCACAACTACCATCAACACCATCATCACCATCACCGCCACAACTACATCATCACCATCACTACCATCACCGCCACAGCTACCATTACCACCATCACTACCATTACCGCCTCAAGTACCATCATCACCATCACTACTATCACCGCCACAACTACCATCATCACCATCACTACCATTACCGCCACAACTACCACCATCACCAACACTACCATCACCGCCACAATTACCATCAACACCATCACTACCATCACCTCCATAACTACCATTATCACCATCACTTCCATAATCAACATCACGACGATCACCGCCACAACTACCATCATCACCATCACTACCAGCATCACCATCACTAGCATGACTGCCACAAGTACGATCATTACCATCATAATAACTACCATCACCGCCATAACTACCATTATCACCATCACTACCATCATCACCATCACTACAATCACCGCCACAACTACCATCATCACCATCACTAGCATGACTATAACAAGTACGATCTTTACCATCATAATAACTACCATCACCGCCACATCTACCATCATCACCATCACTACCATCACCGCCACAATTACCATCAACACCATCACTACCATCACCTCCATAACTACCATTATCACCATCACTATCATAATCAACATCACGATGATCACCGCCACAACTACCATCATCACCATCACTAGCATGACTGCCACAAGTACGATCATTACCATCATATGTGTGCGCCGTAGGAGACGATAGGGGTATCGTTGGCAGCGAACAGGTCATATGAGGGTTGCTTTGATGTGTCTTGCGGTGATGTGAGGGATGATGCTGACCGATGCCCCTGTGTCAACGAGGAATTTCCTGCCGGAGGTGCGGTCAGTGATATTCAGCAGTGAGACGCCTGAAGTGACGGAGGTTGTGTCGTCTACCAATCCCCGTCTATACCATTTCCCGAGTAGTTGCAGGGAGCCTCACAACTTCTAACGTTAGCACCGAAGCGTTGATGGTACCAGCAGAGGGTAGCTGCACTGTGCTGGGAGCTGGCGGCTGTGTCTGAGGCAGGACGAAGACGTCGGGATTGGTAGAACACAGTGGGTGGCGCAGGAACGGGAGCAGCAGCTGCTCGAGGGTGTCCATCCTGCGATGTAAAGACTGTAGCAGGACCCTCATATCTTGTGAGGTGTTGCTCGTCTGAGGAGCGTTGGCCGCTGAGTTGTCGCGGCAGCATGGCGCACAGCAGTGTATTCATGGAATACTCTGCCGTGGATGTATAGGTCACCGGGGTTGTATAGTAGTCCAGTGTGGACAGGGCGAGGTGAACTTCTGCGGGGAGTTTCTGGGCGTGAAGCTGGCGCAGGACAGTATGAGGAAGCCTGTCTATGTGGCGGGAGTTCAGTCTATGCATCCCGTCCCAGAGACGTGCAGGCGTTGAGTTGCCGAGGGGCAGACTTGATAGGTCCTGCAGGAAACTGGTGTCAGGCCACTGGTATCGCCTCTTGAGAGCATCTCGTAAGGCTGTGAATTTGTTGTCAGCTGGAGGGTTGGTGATGACTTCTGAGACTTGTGTGGGCAAGGAACAGGCCAGGGCGACGTACTTTAGCTCGTCTTTAGCTGTTGAGCAGGTGAGAGCTGCCTCTACATGAATTATCCAGTCCCCAATGTTGTGATTGAAGACTGGAAGAGTGATCCGCTTCTCATCCATACTGTGTGAGTGCAGGGGCGCCGGTTGGTAGAACGGTACCGCTCTTGCCTCGCAAGCAAGATGTCACGGGTTCGATTCCCGGGCCGGCGGAAGTTGTTTGGACACTCTTCCTAGTCCCCCTGGTCCCTGTTCACCTAGCAGCAATGTAGGTACCTGCTGTAAATCGAAAGCTGCGAATTCGTATTCAGGGACAAGTTGTTCGAGCTTCCAATAACTTGCTGAGACATAAAACCATTGACTCTTCAGGATTCTACGCCCTTAACTCATGAGACATAAAGGCAAGCATGAACTTAGCATGCTTCCCTGTTGGGCGCTGTAAACGCTTCTGCGCTTCACCGTACACAAGGATGTAGGGGGGTGCCCAATAAAAAAATAATAAAAAACTGTGCGAGTGCGTTACTCCGGGGGTCACCACTTGTAGTGTTAGAGTGATGTAGTATCTCACTGGGATGGAGGTGAGAAGGGAAACTCGCTATGGCGTTTTATATATATATATATATATATATATATATATATATATATATATATATATATATATATATATGTATATATATATTTCATGTAGATCCACAATGAAAACGTGGATAAGATAAATCTTGATAAAATCACACGGGAAAAGGGAAACAATGGAGCACCTTAGCTTTCGTCTTTATTCAAGACATCTTCAGAGGCAACTGGATTACATGGACAGAGAGAGGCTTAAATATACAGGGTGACCTTAAAAACATGAGGTCAGGTCATAATGATGTCATCCACTAATCCCCACACCAACACACACGTAGAGGAGCTTAAGAGAAGGGGGGGGGGGGTGACGTGACTAGTCAGGTCAGGTCAAAAATAAGGGACCCACTAAATAGCTATCATACATCTAGAATTCTAGATCAAAGGTTTTCAAAGCATTTTTAACCTTGGGCCACTGACAAATAAATTTATGTAACATATTATAAGTTTTGAACTGACCATCGCTAAGGTTTATTGATTTTAATTCCTTAATCCAACTAGCTTCAACCAGAAGTCTTTCTGTGACACAAGATGATTTAAATACTTCTAAGCTTTTTTCCCAAGCAGTGGCCCAAGGTTAAAAATGCTTTGAAAACCTTTGATCTAGATGTAACCCCACCTCCTGTGCTGCGGGAAAGACCAGAGTCTACCTCAGAGCTGCAACAACTTGAAGATGATATGCCTGGTGTTTTCCCTTTGTGTGCTGTGACTCGTTCTATGTCAATGACTAATAATCATCATGTAACTTTCCTTAGAAGGACTTTTTGCTAACCCAATTGCTTCCCAAGACATTTCTTCCGCAGTTAATGCTGTGACCGGGAGAGTTGCTATAATAGCTGCGCAAGAGCAAGACGATTCATTGCGGCTCTTGTTTGACCAGGTGTCCGATTCGGCCAATGATTCAGGCCCTACCACGATATATTTCAGTCAAGACGGTGTTTTGTGCCACCGCTGGCTCCCATCGACTATGTCAGAGGAAGACTGGGAATGGGCGTCTATCACTCAAATAGTTATCCCACACACTTATAGACAACATGTTCTAGCTCTGGCCCATGACGGTCGCTTTTCTGGACATCAAGGTGTCCGAAAGACGTTCAACAGGCTGGCCAGAAAGTTCTATTGGCCAGGTATGAGGAGAGATGTCACTAAATACTGTAAGTACTGTCATTTTTTTCAAAAGGTAGGCAAAGCCAATCAGGCTATTCCACCTTTTCCACTTGTAAGAGTACCTCACGTACCTGAGCCCTTTACAACAGTACAGTGTGACAATGTAGGCCCTCTGCCTAAAACTTCTAGTGGATTTGAATATTTATTTACAGTCATTGATACCTCCACTAGGTACTTGCATGCTGTACCTCTTAGGAAAGTTACTGCTAAGGCCCTAATATCATTCATTTTGTTTCTCATACTTCTACTGTTCGCTCAGCAAGTAAGAGGTCCTTTGCACATAGTTAGGGATAGATCATTAGGTCGTAGTGAAGAGAGCATTAGCGTATTAAGTTTAGTAGGAGATGTTAGAGAAAAGCTTCTAAGATGTTGGAGCCTTGCCGACCACTTACAGCAGTCGCAGTCCAAGACATGGTACGACAAGCTGTACCACACACGCCACCCCCATTTGTTGCTGATGATCCAGTTCCCGTGTGGGCCATTGACACTTTCTTGGTAGACGGTGAGAAAGAAGAGGAAAAAGAAGGGGCAAGTCCACTCGCCCTGTCTTCAGTCAGGGTTTGGCAGTCCAACTCCGTGGAGTTGCAGGAGAAGCTACAGCGTCTACCGGGACACCAGAGAGCTGACGTGCTGGATGCCATCCAACAACATCCTCTTGTCTTCCAAGACAGGTCTGGCTGTACCACTGCCGTGGTGCATGATATTGATGTTGGTTTTGCTAAGCCTATCAAGCAGGCTCCCTATCAGCGAGTGGTACTCACCAGTCACTCTAGTACCGAAGGACGGCACTCTTCGATTCTGCATCGACTTCCGCAAGGTCAACGCCGTCACCAGCAAGGACAGCTTCCCTCTACCAAGCGTCGACGACTGCATCGAAGCAATCGGAAACGCCAAGTTCCTCTCTAAGATTGATTGCCTTCGAGGGTTTTGGAAAGTACCATTGACCCGTCGTGTTAAAGACATATCCAGTTTTGTGACATTAGGTAAGACCTATAAATTTAATGTTATGCCTTTCGGGCTTTGCAATGCCCCTGCTACCTTTCAAAGGCTGACCTGGTGAGAAGGTTGGTTCAGCTTACCCTCTGACCTGACTACCGACCACTGCGGTGCTTTTGTGAAGGAAGTTGCTGTGTGGTGAGGAGCTTGTTGAGAGGAGGTCTTGTCTGTTTCAGAAGCCGAGCAGAATGCTCTTCAAGGCGAGGCTGGGGGAATATATACGAGTTCGCCGGAAGTGACCGTAGCTGCTGGCCGACCACCAAACAGTAAGACAGCTAGGCTTGGCTGAGAAACTCGCCGCGGGATCGACTGTTCAGCGACAGTTGTAGAGGAGAGTATCCACTACATACCAAGTCGCCACGTACAGAAAGTAAATCGACAAACTAAGTTACTCTACACAGCGGTGTTTAAAAAAGAGGCTATGAACTCTTTCTAATCTGCTAAGTTTCCATTCTCAAACTAAGTAGTGACTAAGCTCTCAAAGACAAGAATAAAACTACGACAAATTCTTTGAACGGCAGTGTGCGGGGGTGGGGGTTGCGGAGGCAGATAACATGAGACTTTCCGATAAACTCGAGCTGTAAATTCATTTTGTGTTCACATTTCAGACTTTATGTAACTTCTATAATACAAGACTGACAAAACATTCTATGTTTCCATCGGATTCTCTGACGTTCATATATCAAAACAGAATGACTTCAGCTATGAACGGCCGCCTCGTAAGAACACGCGAGACATAAGACATACAGCTGGCAAACAGAGTACTCAACACTAATTTCTTCATAAGAAATACTCTACACCTACAGATACAAGATGCCTTCAACATATACTCAATACATCGAGACTCTCTTCTCTTACTGTGGGTGTATCTAATTGACTGTATAATACATTCCTTCACTCACAATTTTTAATTCCCTGAACATCCCGAGTTATTGTAATTAAAAAAAATACCTGAGTCCCTGATAAAATACACAAAGTAAAGCAGAGACTAAGGCTTACTGAAGTTAATAGAGAACGGACGTATCTACTGGGGGGTCTCAAACGTTTCACGTGTTTTGTGGGCACTGTAGCATAATATGAATAATTAAGCGTGGAACGGACTAACTACACAAACGTGCCCATGACACAACTCCTCCCTTCCTAAAGAATCATATTATGCCTGTAGCGGCGACAAAAATTTACACTAGTTACACAGATTCTTTAAATAACTGACTCACGCTACATACAATCATAACAACAGCACATGGCTATCCATACAAATTCTTATATCAGCTAACAACATTGAATGGGAAAAATACAGGTAAACATACATACATGCATATGAAAATAATGCACAGAAATAGAGAAACATAAAAATGGGGATACATACATGACAGAACAATTTGGGTTCACAATAAACACACTTGAAATACAGTTTTTACATCCACAAAACTTTCATTAAGACGGTTGATCAAATGCTTACTGGACACACCCGAGATTCAACTTAGACTTCTGAAGCTAGGAAAAGATGAACGGACCCCATCAAGCCGGAGGAAAGGTTTGTTTGACTTTATTACGAAGAGTCATGTCACACTCGTGAGATGCAGTGTAACGGGGGGCGTACAAAGAAGCTGCCACCAATGTAACAGCGGCAGTTCTCTCTACTTACTCTCTGCCCTTATCTCTTACTCTTACTTCTCTTGTCTTAGTTCTTTAATTCATTGGTTCTTTCTACTTACTTCAATGGTTACTACATAACCTTAGTTCTTGTTGGTTCACAGCGGTGGGATGTAATTCGGTGTGATTTGTAATAACCATTTCTCTGTACAGGTACCTAATCATTTCACTGTAACTAATGAAAATTTCAGATTGCTAATAATTTTGTTCCATAATTTTTCCAGTGTACAGAAAAGTATGTATTTCTGTGCAAAAAAAAAATTCTGTGGTTTTACAAAGAAGTTGAAAACAGTTCGTGGCAAATACTTTACTTGAGTTAGGTTAGAACAATTGCCTCAAGGAAATTAGAAATCTGTTTTAAAGTAAAGTGAACAGTAAAGTATGCAAACTTGTAATGTTCAGAGTATTGTAAAGTGTCTGAGAAACAGAGGTTAGCTACCTAACTTTTTTGCATTCTTTTTGTGAAGTCTCAGGAAAGTGTTGTTGTATGTGTTTGGAAATAATTACCCCATGTTGGGTAGTGGACCCATGTATTGGTTGGTATCAGTATTAACGTGTTGTGTGTGAGTGCATCTCCTATGCACTACCAACACTCTGTGAAGCATCTTAAGTAAGGTTGTCTTATAACTGGATGTAATGAGAAGTACCGAATAATGTGTAAGAAGTGAAGTTGTCCCCTTGGGACTACCTGAGTAAAGTCAAGGAGTTGATTCTTGTAACTGTACTGTAATGTCACGTACCATTGTCATGGTCACGTTGACTGCTAGTCTGTTTTAACTAATGATTCTTATTAAACTCCACAACAGTAAAACATAAGTGGGTTAGCAACCCCTGAGAAGATGACGTGTTTTCCCCTATCGATGCTACACTTGTTCCCTCCCAGTCCCGCCTTTGTGAAGCTGGCAATGTGTTGTTTATTCCACTTTCTCCTGGGAAGCTCAATCTTGAATTAGTATGTGTAAATCAACTCAAGTAATTAGCCAGACCTTTGTCAACTGAGGGTCATCTTTGAATGAGTAACAGTTAGAGTTGTTTGTAATTACTGTCATTGAGTGAGTAGCGATCGCTGGCAACTCAGGGGTATATATACTGAGGCATAGCGCAGGGCGAGGGCTTCATTGAAGGCGCGTAACTGGTCCGCTTTCTCTGTGCGGAGCCTGTCGTAGTTCGGGTCGTCAGGTTGGTGGTTCAGGCCGGGATCGCGGTTAGGAGGGCGTACGCCCTCCATAACCGTTTTTTTTTTTTTTTTTTTTTCTTTTTTTTTTAGATCCTACCTATTCCGGTTGACTAAAATGCAGAGGAATTTCAGCACTCCCCACTGGCTGGTGGTCGTAGAGTGGTTCCTGAGCTTCTCTCTCGGAGCCCTGATTGGGGAAGCCTACTTCCTAGTGTATGTGACTGTTCACTTATAGACGTGAGCTAAGTGTGCCTATTTGGGAAGGATAAGGATTGCTACCCTCTTTCCAGGTGGACCCGCACGATCACGGTTTTCCTGGAAAGACTCGGCTGGGATGGGTTTTGCTCCAACCCCCTTTCGTGTTCACAATCTCCTGGGAGGGAGGTGAACAGTTACAGGGGGCACCGCAGGACGAATACACTTTGAGGGTGCAGGTCCCTAGGCCAGAGCGAAAAAGGAAAAATAGTAGTAGAAGGAAAAGAGCTCAAACCACGCCGGGAATATCGCGCTATAACTGCTCTCCAGCTGGAGTGTGGGTCACTCACACCACCAGTGGGGAGGGCAAGCTAATGCTCGATAAACCGAGAACTCTCGTGAGTTGTTGTGGACGATGACAGTCGTGGGTGGTCCGGTCCGGGAAGATGGCCAACAATGGAACAAGGGAGAGGGCGGTCTTCACAGTTCCGGGTCCAGCAGGAGGTCTTGTTGAGAGGCCTTCTTGGTTCAGGATACCAGGGAAGAGAAGGAAGAAATTAAAAACGTAAGCTGGCTCAAGTGGTGCTCCGAACTGAACGAGCACACCTCCCTTGGCAAGATGTGGGCCCAGATCCGAAGGGCATCTGGGAAGGCAAAACCACCACCACCAACCCATCCCAACCCAGAAGAGGAAGCCGAGAGACTTGCAAAACTGTTCTCTGACCGAGCAGCAACGAAAAACCTCCCGAGACAGGCGGAGGAGACACAACGGCGTCTGCGACAGGTCAGACTCCAGATGATCGAAGAGGCCTGCAACAGTGAAGATGACACTGACAGACCATTCAACCAGCAAGAACTCCAGAAGTCGCTAAAACGAAGCAAGGACACAGCTCCAGGGGCCGACAGGATAACCTACTCCATGCTTTCTCATGCCGGTACAGCCGGACACGAGGCTCTGCTGCAAGCCATCAATGCTTCGTGAACAGCACAAAGACTCCCACCGGAATGGAAGAAGGCAGATATACAGCCCATTCCGAAGCCCAGAGAACCAGACAAACCGAGGCCCATCTCCCTTCTCAGTGGCATAGCGAAGACAGGAGAAAGAATGGCTCTCAACCGACTCAAGTGGAAGGTAGGCATCCCACACCCTCACATCTTTGCTTACACCGAGAACACCGGCACAGGCAACAACATCGCCGAGATACTCAGCACAGTGGACAACAAACCAGCTCTGGTGGTCTTCCTCGACCTGGAGAAGGCCTTCGAACTAGCAAATCCATTGGCCATTACAACTACGCTCGCTAAAAAAGGCGTCAAAGGAAGGTTGCTGGGGTGGATCCAGAACTACCTCACACAGAAAGAAGCACGAGTACGCTTTCAGGGAGCAACCTCAAGCTACAGGGTCCACGAAAACGGAACCCCACAAGGAGGCATCCTCAGTCCAATGCTGTTCAATGTCCTGATGGAAAATCTAGTCAAACTTCCTTTCAGACAAACAGCCAAGCTCCTATGCTATGCAGACGACTTACAGCTTATAGTAAGAGGATCGAACAGACTAGCCAACACGCAACACGCACTCCAACTTATAGAAGAAGAGTGCAACAGACTTGGACTCAAGATAAATCCAACCAAGTCGAAAGCGATGGCCATCTGCACAGACACACCAGACAAGATGCTCTCCATACAAAACACGCCGGTTGTCTGGACCAACGCCCACCAGTGTCTTGGAATCTGGTTTGACCAGAAACTCACCTTCAAGCCGCAACTCGAGTATCTCAGGCACAGGACGAAGAGCAGACACAATATAATGAGGTCGCTCACCAGCAAATCCGCAGGAGCAAACCTTCATGTGCTCAAAGCCTACTACACGGCCGCCATCAGATCGCTGGTAGATTACAGTGCTCCAGCACTCATTGGACTGAGTGAAGACCAAATAGCTAAGCTAGAAGTCATCCAAAACAATGCTCTCAGGACCATGCTCGGAGCACCCATGTGGACCAGAATTTGCAACCTGCAAATGGAAACCGAACTACCACCCCTGGCAGTACGAGTCAAGCAGGTGACAGCCGGTCTCCTCGCCAAAATCTGTAGAGCAGACAAGCCCACAGTTGCCTCCCTCCACCTCGACCACAGAGTGCGAGGGGCCACCTGGTCGCACGAGGCAAGCGAGGTCATCCGACACCTGCAAGCAGAAACACTCGTCAAGAACAACCAAGACACACGAGACAATGGTAACGCTGTTCCTCCACCATGGAGCCCCCCACCAGCCACACTCAAATTTACCGACCTAGGCGATAGTAAAGCCAACCTCCAGAAGGAGGACCTCAAAAACATAACTCTCGAAGCCATAGCCACCGAGACACCGGCTGATGCAGCATCATACTTCACAGACGGCTCGGTGGACCCAAAACATCATAGATCCGGAGCGGCCTTCTACACCCAAGGTCAGACCCTCCAATGGAGACTTTCCAATGACTGCTCCACCCTACAAACAGAACTGGTAGCAATCTCAAAGGCCCTACAACACGCTGCAACACAACACAACAAGTCCATCATAATTCACACGGACTCATAATCGGCCATGCAGGCGCTGCAACACAGTCAACCAAGAGACAACGTCCACATCATCACCTCGATCCTCGCACAGCTACAGGAATTCCAAAGCCAAAACTGACCAGTCGTCTTACACTGGATTCCCAGTCATGTAGGGATCGGAGGAAACGACGTGGCAGACGAAGCAGCCAAGGCAGCTACACGTTCTAGTAGCGTAAAACATCCAAGTTCCAGCAAGTGTGCAACAGATCAAGAGTCACCTCAGAAAGACTAGCAAGCTCCACATCAAAAAGAGCTTCCTTCATGCACTCAACGCCGGCTCCCAATCAGCCAAATGGTACCTGGCGGCCACAAAAGGGGAACCACCTTTCGCTGACAAGAAAACTCCAAGACAAACCCAAGTCAGCCTTCATCGACTACGACTAGGGTACAAGTGCTCCTGGCAGATGATCGGAAATGACGTCATGGATTGCACCTACTGTCAGGAGCCAGCAGCCAACCCACTTGAACACTATCTCCTCGACTGCGAGGTCACACAAAGCCTCCGAAACAGAACTCAAATCTCCCAAGAAACACACACAACACCAGCGGCCACTCTAACCCGAAAGGCCCATACAGACCACATTCACCATCTACTCCGGGTCATCACACGATACCCACCACCCAGATAGCTTAGAAAGCATCCTCTCCCAGCAAGTGCGGACCCCAGTTCGGGGGGCGCGCCACTCGGAAACTGACCACGTCAAAGAGTGGGGGTTGGTGGTAAGCGTCCACTGATCGGGGGTCCGCTCACACTTGCAACCTGCAGTATCCTTCCAATCTGCAGGTGGGACCACCTCTAATCCCAATCCGGTCTGGCTGCTCCTGGAGCTCCAGCCGGAACCACCAAGCGGGCCGCCTATAGGCAAAGGCCCGTGTCGGACTACGGTCCGACAATCTCAACAACAACAACAAGCAGGGCGAGCGTCCCTTGACGCTTGCTCCAACGTTTGTCCCCAGATATGCTTATGTGTAGCCATTCAGTTTGATTCATTCAATTGTAGTGAATATCAGTGTTCATCAGTGTTCATGCATCAACAGTTGAATTGTCATTCACCCAGTGTAAGACGTAATACAACATAAATATGTCTGTCATTCCCAGACAAGAGATTTGTTGTGATTGTGTTGTTCATACTTCCCAGTCCATCCCTTGACGCTTGCTCCAACGTTTGTCCCCAGATCCAATTGTGACTCTTGGATCACTCGACAACTGCCCCTGATGTAGTAGATACTCAGCAGGGATCAATATATGAAACGATGGCACCGATGCGGCCTGATTAATATGCTCCACTGCCTCTTGGTGCCAGACCACAGACTCTCCATGTGTCTGGCTACCACCGACTACAACAACGGTCTTGGAGCCCCAGTGTTCTACTCCGGGACCCTCCCTGGAAGTTATATGTCAACATAGGGTGTTGTAATATATATATGTTGGGGATAATTAGTTGGAAATAATTATCCCATGTTGGGTAGTGGACCCATGTATCTGCTGGTTTCAGTATTAACATGTATGTTGAGTAAAGTCTTGTAACTGTACTGTAATGCCACGTACCTCCAGTATGTGTGAGAAGTAAAGTAATCTACAAGGAGTGCCATGTACTATGTATTGTGAGTAAGGCCAAGGAACTGGTCCTGCTGTGCCATGTAATGTAACACCAGTAAGGTTGTGTGCAGCAAGAGTAATTACTGTTGAGTAAAGAAATAAGAAAATAAGTAAAGAAGAAAGTAGTGATTCTGCAATAAATCCAGGAGTTGAGCCTGATAGTTATATGTGAAAAATATCTTTTTTTCCCTTTGATTTCATATTAATAAACTTGTTCTTAGAGTATTTTAGATGTATTCATTTCTCCCACAGTATTTTACCTTTATTTCCGTCCAAGTGACTTGATACCAGAATTACCATACCCATGTGCCTAGACCCTTGACCATGCTACCAAAAGAATGTGCATGCTACCAAAAAGAACTGAGTAAGAGTAAGAACTAGACAAGAGAAGTAAGTAAGATAGGGTGGTGCAGGTGTTGGGAAACACGTGCCCTTACACCATCAGTAGGTGTGAGAAGTAAAGTAATCAGCCAAGAGTGGTTCACGTAACTATGTATTGTGAGTAGGGCCAAGGAACTGGTCCGGCTATGTAATGTAACGTAATACCAGTAAGGGTGTGAGTAATAAGAGTGTATATCTGAGTAACTTGCAGAGGAGTAAAATTAAGAAAATAATTAAATAAGAAAATACTGAGTTTGCAGTTGAGTAAGCGAGGAGTTGCACCTTGACGTTATATGTTAATAACATCTCTTTTTCCCTTTGATTTCATATTAATAAACCTGTTCTTAGAGTATTTTAGGAGTATTCATTTTTCCCAGAGTAGTCACCTTTATTTCCGTCCAGGTGACCCTGATATTAGAATTGCAATACCCATGTGCCTAGACCCTCGACATGCTACCAAAAAGAACTAAGGTTATGCAGTAACCATTGAAGTAAGTAGAAAGAACCACTGAATTAAAGAACTAAGACAAGAAAAGTAAGAGTAAAAGATAAGGGCAGACTGACCCCATTGAGTCGGAGGAAAGGTTTGTTTGACTTTATTACGAAGAGTCATGTCACACTCGTGAGACGCAGCACCATCGACGAAGGCCCGAGCGAACAGGGAATATTCCCAGGAATCCTATGCAAGACAAAACAGTCCTTAGGCGAATCAAACCAAACCAAGGGCTGCCTGTTACTATAACATTAGTTACTTAGCGGTATCGGCGCCCTGTTTCCATGCCCGGTCCTACTGAAAAATCACTAACACTACACCTAAAACCCAACAAGCCTAGCTCGGACTTGACACAAAAACTTGAGAAATCACACATGGTATCTTTACTCACTCCAGTAACAGATACCCATCAGATGATCGCAACCTGGTGCCGATCACCATCCAATCTCTATGTCCTTACTGCAACCTTGACAATACTCTACAGAATACTCCCGGAAAAAAAGTTTTAACAAAATTCACAATCACCTACATACTCACTAGTGCCAAGCACTCTCGTTGCCCCGCATTCAACAACTCACACTTGCAAACAACATACTGTGCTCATTTTCAACCAACCCATATCTCTAAATTGCAAAACAATAATATGCAAAACCATACACTTCACCCTAGCCTCCCAACAACCAAGACAGTACAACTAAATGGTCTACAACCTCTTATAGATCCCTCTACAACACTGACGTCTGTGTCTCTTACTAACTAGTAAGAGGCATTCCTTACTCCTCTCCCACTCTACTACATCTTCCTGTCCATCAAGCCACTTCCCTGAGGAAACAACTAGTGGTGAGACCTGGGTGTCATTCCTGTGAATGAACACGTCTCCTCCCACATAATTCTCAATTCTAAACATCAACTCATTAGACACAGGTTCTGAGCATTCCACCCCGAACTGTCCCCTTGTGATGGCCATCTTGCCTAGGAGGTCACAACAACTCAATTAATCTTTAGCAAGGCTGCTCACAATAATTCTAATGCACCAAACCCACTTAAAATAATACTCAAATGAAATATCACAACACAGTGATAATACTGAAGGAAAACTGTTGAGAAAATTGTACTTTAAGGCTACACAGGTGAATACATGAAAGGGGGGAATATCACTGTACTTGACAATTCCTTAACCTCTCTTTCAAGGCACAATAACATAACTCAAAAAACAATGTTTCGTGTTAGTAACAATCTCTGTATGGCTCAATACTGTGTAAACACTTCACAAATTACACTGTACTCACAATTGCGGGTTCACACACTGTACAACAATCTATTTTCAAAGATTGCATTCACTTGGTGTCCACATATTATATCACCATAAGGTCCTCGAACACAATCAATTGCAATCCGTACTCTGAAATTATACTGGGCATTAGATCTCGCATAACAGTGCACCACAAATACCAACAATGAAGTTAGCTACTTCACACAAGGCCAAAAATGCACCACTCTGCATTTAAAATCTTAGGTTAACACCTTCTAAAATATAACATTAAAATAAAAAAGCATACAGCATACACAAAAATTAAACAGTAGAATCAATAAACACACTATAAAATATTAAACATTGGGACATGTCCTACCTAACACATAAATTTTAATGAATTTTACAGCTACAAAGAACAAAAGAACATAAGAATGGAGGAAACTGCAGCAGGCCTATTGGCGCATACTGGGCAGTCCCATTTACACCCAACCCCTATTGCTCATATACGCATCCAACCTATGTTTGAAGCTATCCAGCGTATTCGAGTTAATGATGATATTTGGTAACTTGTTCCACTCATCCACTACTCTGTTTCCAAACCAATGTTTACCTATTTCGCGCCTAAATCTCAATTTGTCTAATTTAAAATCGTTGTTACGAGTTCGCTCCTGGTTGGCTAGTTTGAGTACCTTTGTAATGTCCCCTTTGTTTAGCCCTGACTTCCATTTATACACCTCTATCATGTCGCTCTACGTCTCTCGAGGGAGTGCAAATTAACGTGCTTTAACCTGTCTCTGTACTCAAGGTTCCTAATGCCCGGGATTAGTCTTGTCATTCTCCTCTGAATTCTTTCCAATGATTCTATATCCATTCTGTAATACGGTGACCAGAACTGAACTGCGTAATCCAAGTGATGTCTCACAAGCTCAAGATATAGTCTTAAGATGACCTCGCTAGTCTTGTAACTAACTCTCAATTGTATGAACCCAAGTACTTAATATTTGTCCACATTGAACTGTGCAATACTTCTGGGCCTTCTACTATGATGAAACACTAATGCCATGGCACAAATATATACTCACTGTCTGTAAGTAATAACTGAATTAACACAGGTTGGAAAAAAATTATGACAAATTATCACTCATAAAATGCTTCATGAATTAATAAACCTCATCTAAAAATTTTAAATCATAGGCCAATAATATTCTTCAAAGAAACCAATAGTTAGGCAGACTTATTTTACGTTACCATACCACAGTATTGCAAGTAAAATTTACCCCCCAAAAAATTCTGAGCCAATTGTTCTTCTTACCTAACTTCCAATGTTCTTTCATTTCTCTGCCAAAATACAAAGAAAACAATTCTGTACCTATGAAATAATTATGGACTCGTACAGAATTCACAAAAAGAAATACGGAACAAAATTATTAGTAATCTGAAATAATTACTAGATACAGAGAAATGGTCGGGTACCTGTACAGAGAAATGGTTAATACAAGAATCGTGGTTAAAACACAGCCCACAGCACCACGTTCATTCTTCCCAACTTGATACACTGTTAAATTACATCCCTAATGCTGCGAACCATTGTAGGGGCAGGAGAACGAACCGGTTAAGACCCGTGGACGTTAATAATGGCACCAAGATATGGGAAGATACTAAAGGTGGTCACTGTAGGAAAATAATACCCCTAACATAAAATAAAAATGGTTTATTACAAAAATGCTAGACTTCTGATTACTTCCAGTACACACAACTACCATGAGTAACACTTATGTTCTTCTCAACAAGGAAGAGTAAATCTCTAGCAGTCACTATCACTTGGTGTATCTTTTAAACAAAACACCACATTAGTCTTATACCCCATACACTGGAGTACCAACAATACAGCTTCCAGTAACAAACAAAATGGTGTACTTTTCACAAAACCACCTCACACTATGATCACACCTATAGTACACTGGAGCATCAACTGAGCAGGTTACCTGAAAATGTAGCTTGTAAGAAGTAATAGGACTCTGCCGCAGTCCCACAACTACATTCCTATAGAGCTACTGTGGGGTTTCGTGATGTTGTCTAGCACTCAGGATGGGTTGGTGGTTTTCTTATATAAAATATATTATATACAAAACAGTCTGGAGCTGGGAAGTTGCTCTGTGGTAGAGGAGTTGCTTAGAGGAGGTGTTGCGTGTTGCAGAGCTCTAGGTTGAATATCACTCAACGAGTACGAGTACGAAGTCTTTAGTTAAGAGGTGAAAGAAGATTATTAGGGGTTGAGGAAAAAGTGGTGAAACTTAAATACAGCAGGAGTAGAAAGAATCTGGGCTCAACCAGATCGCTTCATCTTTCTTATTGGTGTTTTATCTTTGTTCTGCTCCCTTGGGTCGTCAGACCGTTGTATTAATATTGGTTTATTTATATAATGCTGCTTATTATTATTATTTTTATTATTGTTGGAGTTAGTGAGCTCGCCCAGGTCCTTGTGTAACTGGGAGGTTAGTCACATTTTTTTTTTTTTTTTTTTTTTGAGGTGTTAGTTAAGTATTAGTTGTGTTAGTCTAAAGGTACACTGTATGGAGAGGCCTGCCAGGTTCTTAGTGGAGCTGGTAGGTCACTCTCATCTTTATTCCTCTATTAATGTTTTATGTGTAAATGTGTATATTAGGGCAGGAGGTGGTTCAATTACTTCTTCCTGGCTAATGTAGCTGGGAGGGAAATCACATTATTATTATTATTATTATTTTTTTTTTTTTTTTTTTTCGGAGTTAGTGAGCCCGCCCAGGTCCTTGTGTAGCTGGGAGGGTAATCACATTTTTTTTTTTTTTTTTTTTTTTTTTTTTTTTTTTTTTTACTAAGATGTTAGTTCAATGTTAAATGTTAATTATTAAATATTAGTTATGTTAATCTAAAGGTACACTGTATGGAGAGGCCTGCCAGGTTCTTAATGGAGCTGGTAGGTCACTCTCATCTTTTATTCTCTCTATTAAGGTTTTATATGTATATTGGGGCAGGAGATGGTTCAATTACTTTCTTCCTGGCTGATTTAAACCAACTGTGTTCTTGGAATTCTTCGTTGTCTATATTATTTATCCAGTTTTGATATGTTTCTGTGTTAAGTTCAGTCACTTTTTTCCAAATATTTACAGCTTTGTTGTGTATATCTACATTGATTGCTAAGAGATTTGCTCTCTTATGTAGCTGTTCATTACTGATGTGGTCTGTATATTTTATGTTATATATAAATCTAAGGGCTATATTTTGTACTGTTTGTAACCTTTTAATGCTCGTTTTACTAAGGGTGTTCAATGGGATGGGTGGGAGGTCCATAATTGATTTGACAAGGGCAATATATATCTTTCTCTTGTTATTAATGCTAAGGTTCTTAAAGCGTTTTATTTTGATAATCTTATTCTTGCCTGTCGTTCTTTATCTTTTAAGTATGTCATATATCCTCTTTTTGTTAGTTTTAGTCCAAGCATCCTGCCTTCAGTGTCGTATGGGTATAGTTCCTGGTCGACTATTACTGGACTTGTTTTATTCTTGGCTATTGGTATTATCTTGAATTTGTTCTTATTTGTCCTGATTTTCCATTTTTTCTCAAAATCATTTATGTTTTTTATCGCTCTTACCGTGTAAAGTGCCATAAATTGGGATGATTTTCCGGGGTATGATACTATTTGAGTAATATCATCAGCAAACATTACATATTCGCTAAAGGGGGTAGGTTGAGGTGTGTCTGAAGTATAAATTGTATATAGTGTTGGAGAAAGGCATCCTCCTTGAGGTACTCCACTCTCAAGATTAAACATAGTTCCCAAAAAGTTTCCAATTTGAATTTGTGCTCTCCTACCATCTAAATAGTTAGACAATATTCTTAGCAAGTATTCATTAAGTCCCAGTTTTAATATTTTATATTTTAAGCCTAAATGCCAAACCTTATCAAAGGCCTTAGAAACATCCCTTAAAATTATATTGATCTGGTTACCCTTGCTTTTTTCTATTGCAATTATTTCCGTTATTATGGCTATTGCAGTTAGGGTATTTCTATTGGGCATAAATCCATGTTGTCTATTGTTAGTTTTCCCATGTTGTGTTAAAAAGGCTATAAGTCTTGTATTTAAAATTTTTTCCAATAGTTTCCCAGTAATTTCTAATAAAGATATTGGCCTGTAGTTTAATATTTCCTTATTGTCCTTACCCTCCTTCGGAATAAATATCATTTTAGCATATTTTAGTTTCTCTGGAAAGTAACCAGTTATTAAGCATGCGTTATAAATGTTTAATAGTGTATTTAAAATGTTTTCAGGTAGATTCATGATCATATTTCGTGTAATACCTGTGAGCCCAGGGTCTTTTTCCTTAAACTTCCTCAGACAGTGCATCATTTCTCCCATGGTTATCATTTGATTATTAGGTAATAAGTTATAGTCTATATATTGCCTTGGGGTGATTCTATGTATATGTCTTCCCATTTCTTCTTCTATCCTTTCTTCGTGTTCACTATCAAAATCTTCATTTTCCTCATCTGATATTTTAAAAACTTTTACCCATTCCCTTTTGAATGCTGACTCTTGTTCATTTTCCTCGTGCAATTTTGTTCCATTTTGGTCTTTAATGTATGGTGTTTTTTGCTTGTTGTGCCCCATCATCTTGTTTATGGAAGTCCAAAATGTTTTTGTGTCTTTAGTCATGTCAGCCGCCATTATAATATCATTCCATTTTTTATTGTTTGCTTCCTTACATGCGTCTCTTAATTTTATCTGTAGTGCTATCTGTGTCGTATATAGCCATCTGTTACTGCCATGTCTTTCCATATACCTGTTTATTTCATTGTAATAGGTCTGGATTAATTTAACTTCTTCTGGTAGTCTGTTGTTGGGTAATGTTCTAAAGTGTGAAGTAGGAGTGTGTTTGGTTATATATGTTTTTATTGCTGAGTGCAGTCTGTCCATTTCTGAGTCTATATCTTCTGTTGTTTTCCCTTGTAGGTTAATCGAGTGGTGACTACTTAAGTCGTCTTTGAAGCTGTCCCAGTCTGTTTTACTCATTTTCAGTCTCTTTTTTATTGGTATCTGTATGGGGTTTGTTGACAGTGTTAGTATAATTGGCAGATGGTCACTGCCTGTAAGAGGTCCCTGTATTATATGGTAATTGAAAAAGGCTTTGTTGTTGGTAAAAATTTTGTCTGGTGTCGATTGTGTATTGTGATTTCTCCAGGTTGGAAAGTTAGGACCCAGATGATTGATTTTCCCTAAATTTATTAATTGATTAAGGGCGTTTCCCACGACGTTATTATTTGTATTGTCAAAAATCCTATGTCTGGCGTTAAAGTCTCCTAAGATGTACATCGGATGACTACTGTTAGCCAATTTTAATAGGTCTTCTATAGGTAAGTAGGGTCGTCTCGGTGGCAGATAAGTAGTAGCAATTATTACGTCTCCTTGAGTTGTATTTATTTTTATTGCTAGAAATTCATCCTGGAAGTCATCAATTAGTTTAAATTTTATGTTTCTTTTAACCGCTATAGCTACTCCGTCATTTTTCTCGCCCGATTTGTTTCTTTGGTTTACATAATAGTTAAAGAGTTTTATGTTGTTGTTTTCTGTCTCACCGTGACTGTTTATTAGTATAATGTCAGGGTCAATTTCTTGATATATATTACTTAGGTTAATTCTCTCGGTGTTCCAGTTTCTTACGTTGTGTTGTATTATTCTTAAAGTTCTTACTGTTTGTCTATTGTCCATTATTTCTTATACTTGGATTGTAACTGTTGAAGTGGAGACCTATCATCCTGTTTCCCGCTTCTGACTCTTCTAAACTCTGACGGGTCTACTATTTTAAAGTCATTGGTCGTAATCTTTAGTTTGTCCGTAGTAATTAGTGACCAGACGTAATCTTCACTTAGGGATTTTTCTTGATATGTCCACTTGTATATCCCTCCTTCACAGTTTTTTACTATTGTCCCTCCTGTTGGTCTCGATGTTGGGATTCCATTTTTTGTTGTAGTGATAACTTTTAATCCAATATCTTCAGCAGATTCAGGTTGTATATTGTGTTCAGTTTCCATCTTATCTTTTCTCCTCCTACTCCTTTGTCTTGTAGTCTGTCCTTTTGTTATTTCTATTTTCTCTTTGTCACTTCTAGTCATTTGTCTGGGATCTCTATCAGTCGCTTGTGTTCCTTGTGTATCAGCTGTTGCTCCTTGCTCAAACCTTTGTTTGTCTAGCTGTAGTCTTTCGCTCAGTTCGCTTGCGTTTGTTGCCTGAAATAGTTTTTCTGATTGTGGATTCTCTGGAAATATCATCTCTGGTAGGCTATTCAATTTAAACATTTTCCTTAATTCCTCATTGTATGATCCGGGTGCAATGATATTGTGCAAATGTGCATGGATCATACTAATCATTACCTCATCATGTATTGGCTCACTTAGGTTTAATATGGTGGATTCTGGTCTATGAGCGTCTTGGACCGCTCTCTTGGCTATTTCGACGTATGTCGTATCCTTCTTGTCTTGTTCCTTTTTCCTTGTTTCTTGTTCCTTGTACTTTATCATGTGTTTTTTTATTGGGCATGCCATTGCTAACGTCCTATGTCCTATGTATGCATTCCCGTTTCTCTTACAGTTGAGACAGCCAACATATGTATTCTTACATTCAGTGTAGGTATGGTCGTCGCCTGCACAATCTGAGCAGTACTTTTTTTCTTTTTCCGGACAGTCTCTCGTTGTATGCTCTTCATATTTGTAGCAGGAGAAACAAGTTTGCAGACTGATGAATGTCTCCTTCTTTATTTGATGTGGTGTGACTGACATGTTGAATATTAGAAAGCCCTGTTGTAATACTTTCTCAGCCATTGACACTTCTTCAAAAGTAATCTTAAAAACATGAGTATAGTCTTTTATCTTAATGACTTTTTCAATCTTCATCCACCTGTTTTGGCGTTCCAGTTCATCTTTCAGGTCTTCAGATGTCTTCCTCCCGATCTCTTGGTCGACTTGACGAACGAAAACTGATCTTTTTGCTTTTTGTTCTGGTGGCATGACAACAACAAGGCCTTCATTGTAAAATATATCTCTGGCTTCTTTTGAAAGGATTTTATCTGAATCAAAGTCATCTTTACAGATTACTTTAAAACCTTCATTGGTGCTGAATATTCTTGTAAGTGGGACTTGCAATTTGTTGTAAGTGATTTCTGCCACTTTTCCCCTTCCAATAGTGTCCCTTATCTCTATGTTTTATTCTAATGCTTGTTGTCATCTTCTTGATTACATCTAATCCTACCTATAACACAGGGCTCCTGCCTGGGAGCAGTGACCCTGCCCCCCCCCCCCCCCCCTCTTGGACGGGCGTCGGGCTCGTAGGGTTCTGCACCCAGGTTACCTGTGACTATAGTTATGTCTAAGAAAGTTGCCACCTACCGGTGACCCCCGGACAAGGGGTGCCCTGCACTATCACAGGTTCCCTTGCCGGATCGACCGTATCGCTAAGTCCCGCCTCCCGTTCAAAGAACTGAGTGCATGAGGGGGATGAAAAAAGGAAAGAAGAGGACTTAGAGAGTAGAAACAGCCTACCTACCACGCCACGTTCGGTTAGCCAATCAGAGCACCGCAGTAAACGTGCATGTATCACGCCACCGTGGGGCACCACTGATTGGCCAATCCAGGACGTAGACGCACGGGTAGTAGTCAAAATTTGGGGAGCCCAAATATTTGTTTTCCAGAAGTTGGAATTTTCCGTACAATCTGTGATGGTAATTACACCGTCACTATGTTGAGTAAGTACAATCACTAGGATTGAGTGTCCTATCACAACAAAGTTGCAGACTGCTCAAACATGCAGCAAAAGAGGCAGGGATCTTATATACACGTTCAACGGACGTAGAACCGCTAGTAAGCGTCGCAGGTGGCGACCCCCCCTTGTCTAGACGGCGAGGCTTGTCAGAGAAACTCGCCAGTTGGCTGAACCCCGCCGCTACTATATGCGGCTAAGCTTGTCAGTTGTAGGGGAGAGTATCCACTACAATATCCCCTCCCCCTCCGAGCGCTGCAGGAGACTTGTTGGCGGCAGGGTTATATCCCACATGTGAGACATAACGAGCGAGGGTGTGGATCAGTCCGTCGCTACGGGAGACGACTCCGTCTAGTGACACGAGATCTGTGGCAGAAGCAGGGGTAGAAGGAGGGTTGTGGATAAGAGAAGGTTGTACTGGTGAGGAATGTGGTGCTTCTCTCGCAGCAGGTGCAAAGTCCTCAGGGGTGCCAGGTGGGGTATCTGGGTCATTAGGACAGGATGCAGGACCCTCATCAGGAGCAGGGTATACGTCAGGAGCAGTAGGGTACCTGAGGATGAAAAGAGGGTATGCAGAAATGTTGTGGGCGAGGTGGTGCTCTAAGTGGCAATTGTGGGCAGACAGACGAAGGAGATGCAGGATGAATGTGTTCAGGGCGATGGGAAGGCTAGCGTGGAGCAGTCGCTTTGAATGCAGAAACTGCCTGTCGTAGTGTTTGCAGTAGGCCGTGACGGGCAGCAGGAGTGAAATGGTCAAGGTCAGAAGTAAGGCATGTGATGTGCTGCTTGATAGTGTCGGAGGTTATGGTGTCTACCAATCCCCGTTGATGCCGCTTCCTCGTGTAGTTGCAGGGAGCCTCACAGCTTCTAGCATTAGCATTAAAACGTTGAGGGTACCAACTGTGCTGAGGGCTGGCGGCGGGGTCTGAGGGGGGATGTTGGGGTCAGTAGGACACAGTGCGTGGGGCAGGAACAGGAGCAGCAGCAGGAATGGAGGAGCAGAGCTGCTCGAGGGTGTCCATTCTGTGGTGTAAAGACTAATAGGTCCCTCAAGTCTTATTTTGCTGGTGGGATGCTACTTCTCTGAGGAGCGTTGATCTGGTTGACGAGACCAAACCTAAGTGATGGTGTGTTCACTGAGTTGTTCGCGGCAGCATGGCGCACAGCAGTGTATTCGTGGAATACTCTGTCTGCCGTGGCTGCATAGGTCGCCGAGGTAGTAGAGTAGTCCAATGCTGAGAGGACAAGACGAACTTCTGCAGGGAGCTTCTGAGTGTGTAACTGGCGCAGGATAATGTCAGGAAGCCTGTCTGTGTGGCGGGAGTTCAGTCTCCGCATCTCGTCCTAGAGACGTGCAAGCGTTAAGTTGCCGAGGGAGAAGCCAGATAGGTCTTGCAGGAGACTGGTGTGAGGTCGCTGGTATCGCCTCTTGGGAGCATCTCGTAGAGCTGCGAATTTGATGTCAGCTGGGGGGTTGATGATGACTTCTGCAACTTGTGTGGCGACTTCTGTGGGCAGGGAACAGACCAGGGCGACATATTTCTGTTTGTCTGTAACTGTAGAGCCGATGAGAGCTGCCTCCATATGGATTAGCCAGTCTTCAGTGTTGTGATTGAAGTCTGGGAGAGTGATCCGTTTCTCCTCCATCCTGTGTGAGTGCGTTTCTCCAGGGGTCACCATTGTGGGGTTTCGTGATGTAGTCTCGTACTCAGGATAGGTTGGAGAAGGGAAACTCTTAATGGTGGTTTTCTTATATAAATATATAATATACAAAACAGTCTGGTGCTGGGAAGTTGCTGTGTGGTAAAGGAGTTGCTTAGATGAGGTGCTGCGTGTTGCAGAGCTATAGGTTGAATGTCTCTCAACGGCGAGGCAGGGAGCTTATATACACGTCCATCGGACGTAGAACCGTTAGTAAGCGTCGCAGATGGCGACCCCCCCCCCCCTTGTCTAGACGACGAGACTAGTCAGAGAAACTCACTGGTTGGCTGAACCCCGCCGCTACTATATGCGGCTAGGCTTGTTAGTTGTAGGGGAGAGTATCCACTACACTACCATTGTTACACTTCGCCAAGAACAAGTAGCTTACCTTATACTCTTGCTAGCTCTGAACATACATAGCACCGAGGAGATTATACACATGAATTCTCGGACAAATAACACACCACAGTAATCTGTACTTAGCAGTGAACTCATACAACAACACTGCATGAGCGGGTCATGTTTACATCGCGGGAGAGCAACAAGTGGATGGTGAACACGCCCCGGGTCAACAATCTCTCAGCTGCTGGCTGGCTGAGCTTGGCTACGGGCCTGTGGGTGAGATCTCGGCTTTCCCCATAACTGTGTTGGCGACGATATCCGACTTTATTGACGTTCACCCGTCTCCAAATACTAGTGTGGGCGTCGTCCCGGGGTCGAAACGACCAGCTTGTCTCCTAGGAACCTCTCTCTCTCTCTCTCTCTCTTTCTGTAAGCAGGATGAAAATCGTGGCTGGAGTGAGTGACACAAATGAGGTAACATTACAAGGCTGAAGGCGCTTGAACACTACTCAACACATCAACACATCAAAACTATGTTAATTGATCACTGCATATTCACACAACAAACAACTAGGTAAAAAACTCGTCATATAACGAGATGGAACGGGCACTGGACCTTACCTCTGTAAGCGTGATGAAATCGTGGCTGGAGTGAGGTCAGGGGCCCGCTGACCTTCTCTCACCTCACGTCACCCAACTGAGAGTTGCCAAGTTGTCATTTACAGATAAAATTGACAGACTAAGTTACTCTACACAGCAGCATTTGAAAATGAGGCTACGAACTCATTTCAGTCTCCTAAGCCTCCCTTCTCAAACTAAGCAGTGACTGAACTGTCAAAGACAAGAATAAAACTAAGACAAATTCTTAGAAAGGTTGATTTTGATTTTGATTTTGCCGCTTGCAGCGGCTACTTTATTGTGCACCCCACACTCATCCTGTGAGCGGTAGCGCAAAAGGATTACAGAGTAGGGTTTACAAAGGGTCATAATAATTAACCCCCGTTGTCAGGATATTATGGCACTGAAAGTTACACAGTATTTCATTTACATTATTTGTTTAGTTCTATACATAAAGGGTAACTTATTCACAAATGCGTGAGAACAGGCGTGTGAGGCAGTATGTCTGGCCTCACACTTTGTTATTCACATTTACGTGGGAGGTATTCAAGCACATTGCGTATTTGGTTCTGTACATGAGAACTGACATAGATACTAAGTGCAAAAAAGTGGATACAATCTTAATATGTCGGCTATCTTGCCATTAGAGATGAAGTGCTGTGCCATTTCACACACAGTGTGCTTGGACCTGTCCCTAAAAGGTTCTATCTTCACACAGTCGAGGACGTAGTGTTCAAGTGTGTGGCCATATGTATGGCCACACACTTTACATTTAGTTTTGTTTACATCTGCTTGAGGAACATACTGCCAAAGGTACTTATATCCTAACCTTAATCTAGCTGTTACAACATCTTGTAATCTAGTGATCTTGTTACTTGCTCCATAAACGTGTTTCACTTGATACATCTCATCATGGTAAACTATGGATTGACTAGTGTGCGGGGGTGGGTGTTGCGGATGCAGATAACTTGAGACTTCCATTAAACTCGAGCTATAAATACGTTCTGTGTTTTTATATCTATTATATGTATGCAACCATGCCTAAAGAAAATAAAAATGAATAAAACAAAATTAAAACATACAACATGAGAAACACATCTCAAACCTTATCATTACACACAACACTCACATTTATCAAGTTAAACTGACACCCACCAACACATATTCAAACAAAAAGACACGGGCTACAAAAGATATTAAAAAAAAAAAAAAAAAAAAAAAAAAAAAAAAAAAAATCACAGAGAAACTAGTCACCTGACAAGCCATTTCATCTGGTCTGTCAGTAACTCACCATCATATCACTCACGCATACCATAATTCATCCCAAATATAACAAGAAGAAGAAAGAACTAACCAAAATACCAAGAACAAGAAGAACACAAGAACAACAAGAAAAGAAGAAACAAGAACATCAGATAAGTTGTAGCAAGAAAGAAGAGCAAGATTAGAAGAAGAAAGAAGACATCAGCTCCGGCCGAAATAGCCTTATGGCGAAGAGGCCAGTAATCTTCAACAACTTTGACTTTGACATGTCAGACAATTATCTAACTTCTCTAATACAAGACTGACAACACTTTCTATGTTTTCATCGGATTCTCTGATTTTGATATATCAAAACAGAATGACTTCAGCTACGAACAGCCGCCTCGTAGGAACACCCGGTACAAATGATTTACAGCTGGCAAACAGAGTAGTCAACACGTAATCTCTTCACACGAAATACTTTACACCTACAGTTACAAGATGCCTTCAACATATACTCAATACATCTAGACTCTTTTCTCTTACCGTGGGTGTACATAATTGACTGTATAATAAATTCCTTCACTCACAATTTTAAATTCCCTGAACATCCCGAGTTACTGTAATTAAAAAAATACCTGAGTCCCTGATAGAATACACAAAAGGAAAACGGATGACTAAGCCAAACTGAAGTTAATACACACGGACATCTCTACTGGGGGACTCAAACGTTTCACATGTTTTGTGGACGCTCTTGCATAATATGAATGATTAAGCGTTGAACGGACTAACTGCACAAACGTTACCATGACAACCACATTACTCTTATACCTCTTACACTGGAGTACCAACAATACAGCTTCAAGTATACAAACAAAATGGTGTACTTTTCACAAAACTACCTAACACTGTGATCACACCTATAATTATACACTGGAGCATCAACCGATCAAGTTACCTGAAAATGTAGCTTATAAAATAGTAATAGGAATCTGCCGCAGTCCCACGACTAAATTCCTGTAGAGCTACTGTAACGACCACGGTCGTACACGTCAGTTAATGCCAAAATCAAATGATTCATATTACGCTCAATAGCCCACAAAACATGTACCTCTGCTTTATTTTTGAGTCCTCCATCTGAGGAGTCCGTTTTCTCGTCACTTCAAGACGCCTCAGTCCTCCGTTATCCCATTTTCTCTGACTTACTGAAACCAACCTCTCTATAAAATGAATTTGAATGTGAGAGAGAACACCCTGGTTTTGAGTCAGCTTAGATATGTCTGTTTACAGTTGAAACATTCAAGATCTATTGTGAGTGGTGTTGAACGCTTCAACTGTCCTTATTGTTAATAAGACGTGTCAAGTAAGTGAGTGTTGAGTCTGCCAGGACAAACGATACCCATCGGTTTCGTTCCCTAAGAATACCCATGAGTTTCTGATCCCTACTGAAGTTATGTTATTTTGTCGCCCCGACATCAGAGGATCTGATGTTTGTAGTTTAGTTAGAGTCAGTTGTCTATTTAAGAAAGTCATTAATTTCCTGACTTATTCTGTCAACTGGTATAATCTCCAAGATCTAACGTCTCCCTGCGAATAACTCCTTGTTCGCCACAGGCCTGAGTTTGCAGAATTGATGTTATCAACGTGTACATTCCACCTTTTCCTGGCAAGCTCAACCTCCGATTAGATTATATGAATAGACATAGGAAATTACCCTGATCAGGAATACCGGAGTTCATAATTAAGTATACGGTGATCCAAAATGGTAGAGAAGGTATGTTGTTGGTAAGATTGACCTTTCTGGCATGAATATGGAGGCCCAAGCTGCCAGCAGGTGCACGTATATACCTCTACACGAGGGAGAATCACGCATTCGTGACTCTTCCTCAACGTATCTCCAGGTATGGTTATGTGTGTTCCCCGCCGCCTAGTAATTCAGTTTAACTTAGTCAATTTTGTGAATATCAGTGTTCATGTTTTAACATAGTGACTTCTGTGCCAATTAAGTCGAGTAACGTAGAGATTTAGATATCGGCTGGACCGTTGCCAGACGTATGTTTTGTATAGTTGAAGTTAATTATTGACGCATTCGTGACTCTTCTTCCACGTCTACAGAGGCGGATGTGTTAGCCACTCTCCTGAAGGTCGATAGCTACCTATGGGCACCATGGTTCTTGAAAACTGTCTCTAAGGGGGCGCATTTAGAATCCCAGGACACGATTCCCCCGGGAAGCGCCCTCACCACTCTGCCAGTGTGGAACGAGTCAACCTCCCTGAGTGCACCTAGCTAGCGAGCCTTCAGCTGGGCGGCCGCTGTAAACAACTGTGCCCGCTGACTCCACCTAGAGATTGTACTTCATCTATTGCATGGAGCTGTGTCCGCCCATGTTTGGAGGGATAACTAGCAGAAATATAGTATCCCGGGTTAAGTATTGAACCCCTGAATGAGAGTTCAAGGTACCAGGTGGTTCCTTGTGAAGTGATAAGAATTATGGTATGTTACTAATTGTGGAATTGCCCAGTGTGTTATGTATTCATCTGTAGTACCCATGAAATAATAACCTGAGAGTATGAGGTTCTAACCACGAATTGAGAAGGTAATTTGTTCCTTGTTAAAGTAAGACCTGCGGGTTCAGGGTTATTGACAGTGTGTAAGCATTTCTAAATCTTACTTGTCACAGAAATACTACAACAGTGTCCAATAAAGTAATGAGTATTTGGAGGTGTTTAATGAGGTAACAAGTTCTTGAAGTGTTTGATGACTTAAGAAACAAATTGCAGTTCTGTTTTGTCTGAGTGAATCTAAGATGCATCTTCTCCACTCACTGTATTAATAAATATTGAGTTAGTAATCTGAGTATCACCACTCTACTCCTTCTAAACATTGGTTCCCAGAAAATAATACTTACTCACGTGCCTATACATCTACCACACTACCCAAAACCCTTCCATGAGTTCTGTTATATAATGAAAAGTCTGGGGGGTGGCAGCTACCCCTTGTAAGTATAAAAAGTGTTATACAAAGAATAACATGGTTCCCCAGACTAACCCATGTATAAGAAAAACATAAAACAAAGTATACTTCAGAAAGGTAAGAACATTGAAACTGAGAATACAATCTATATGAAAGGAAATGAAAAGAAAGAACCTTGACTTGGAAAACATAAGTAGAGAAGCATAAGAGTTACTTATATAAGAATATATAAGAATATAAGGTATATACAGGTAAAGAACATATAAGAATAAATATATATGTAAAGAATAGAAGGAGAATAAGTATATTAAACAGGGTACTCATTGGAGGAATGCTACACAGAACAACTAAGTATATGAGTAAATAGAATACTAACAGAAAACAGTGGCTGTATGGTAAATTATTGAAAAGAGAAAACTCGGCGCGTTACACTACCATGGTTACAATTAGCCAAGAACAAGTGGCTTACCTTATGCTCTTGCTACCTCTAAACATACATACACTGAGATTATATACAGGAATTCTCGGACACGTAGCACACCCAAAGTAATCTATACTTAGCAGTGGATTCATCCAACAACACTGCATTGTAAGGGTCAGTTTTTCCTCTTTATACTGTAAACGCCTTAGTTAAGGACGTTCAGATGACGGGCAAGTAGAAGGGAATGATTGAAACCCGTCTTTTGATGCATTCAATATTTATTGATGTGATCAAAACCTGCAGAGGAGAAGGCGTTCATAATGTTTCATGGTGATCCATCCTATACATAGTTAATTAGTCTCACACAATTTTATCTTAATTACAATTTATTAAACATACTGACATAACACAAAGTTCAAAACTCTATTAATCTTAGCTTGGTTCATTTCTGCATTGTCTTATTACTCCAGGTTAGGCAGACACGAGTAGGCGTAATTAGTCAACAATATTTCAGTACCGAGGGGTATGTCATCACTTAGGCTGTACTTACAAGTGCGGGTCAATGCAGATCAGTATGGTGTTTAAAGAGACAACAATATTGCATAAATCGTCCCAGCACAAATTCTCGGACAGGAGAAGGCTGGTCTTCACAGCATCACACTAGAGAGGGCGATCTGTCTCATGGAGGGGCGGGCAGCACCGCCACCAGTCGAAGACAGTCCACTCAGCAGAACCAGGACTTGTCTGTAAACATTTCTACATCTGGCTAGGTCACGGGTAGAAAGATTTAATGGCATCACACGCCAGCACTGTAGCTGAAGCCAGCAGCGATAACACTCCCGGCGTTGGGCAATCGTCCAAGATATACGGTGTGGCGTGTTCAATAAGGTATACACGGGTCACTGTCCTTCGGAACTCCCCAGATACGGTTAGCACATGCTCCTGGCGCACTAGACCATTGGCTCCCGGACTGTTGTCGTGACTTTGCCCAATTGTCGTTTGTTGGGAGGAAGATCTTCTCCGGTGACGAAGACAAGGTCGCCTTTCTGGAGATTACAAGTTGGTTCTATTTACCTCTGTCTTTTGTGGAGTGTCATGGTCACAGTGACTGCTAGTCTGTTTTAACTCTAATGATTCATATTATACTCCACGTCCGCAAAACATGAATGGGTAGCTGATTAGCTATCCCTGAGAGACGCATTGTTCCCATTCGTTTTACAGTCAGGGTCCTTCTCTAAGTCCGGCCTTGTGAAGACAGTTGTCAATACGATTTTATTCCACTTTCTACTGGCAAGCTCAATCTTGAATTAGTTTATGTAGATCAACTCAAGTAATTCGCCAGACCTTTGTCAACTGAGGGTCATCTTTGAATGAGTAACAGTTGGCTTGCGTGCAATTTCTGTCATTGCGTGAGTAGCGATCGCTGGCAACTCAGGGGTATATAAACCACGGGTGAGAGGAAGAGAGCGTCCCATGACGCGTCCTCTCCCGTTTGTTCTATAGGTATGAAGATGTGTTCCCACCGTTGTAGCCATTCAGTATGATTTAGTCAATGTAGTGAATTATCAGTGTTCATGCTGTAACAGTGGAATCGTCATTCACCCAGTGTGAGAAGTAATATAAAGTAAATGTCGTTTGACGTTGTGAGACGAAAAATTTGTTGTGATTGTGTTGTCCATGCTTCCTCACATGACGCTTCCTCTCCGGTTTGTTCTACAGATTCCAGGGTGTCCTTCTCTGAACACCCCACCTGTTGTCTGGAGCCTGTGGATTACCCCAGGGAGCAATATATGGTCGATGGCACTGATTCGACATGATCAACTTACTGCAAATCAACGTCGTGGGGCTGGACCCCAGACGCTCGCCACGTGCCGGAGTACAACCGACCACAACAGCGGTCGGCAGTGTTACAGGCGCCAGTGTTATACCCTGGGACATGCCTTGGAGTTATATGGCCCACAGTGTTGTTGTATATGTTTGGGGATAATTAACTGGAAATAATTATCCCATGTTGGGTAGTGAACCCATGTATTTGCTGCTTTCAGTATTAACGTGTTGTATGTTGTGAGTGCATCTCATATGCACTACCAACAGTCTGTGAAGTATCATAAGTAAGTTTGTCTTGTAACTGTACTGTAATGACACGTACCACCAGTAGGTGAGAGAAGTAAAGTAATCTGCAAGGAGTTGTCATGTAACTATGTAATGTGAGTAAAGACAAGGAATTGGTCCTTGTATATGTAATGTAATGTAACACCAGGAAGGTTGTGTGCTGAGTAAATTGCTGTTGAGTAAAAATAAGAAAATACTGAGTCTGCAAAAAGCCGAGGAGTTGCCCCTTGGAGTTATATGTTAATGATATATTTTTCCCCACTTTGATTCCATATTAATAAGCCTGTTCTTAGAGTATTTTAGGAGTATTCATTTCTCCCACAGTAGTTCACCGTTATTTCCGTCCAATTGACCCTGATATTAGAATTACAATACCCATGTGTCCTAGACCCTCGTCATGCTACCAAATAAAACTGAGGTTATGTAGTAACCATGGAACTGAAGTAAGTAGAAAGGACAATTGAAAGAACTAAGACAATAGAAGTTAGAGTAAGATAAGGGTGGCAGAGTAGAGAGAAGAAACCTCCTCTCTTACAGTAGTAGTGGAAGGTACTTCCTCACCCAGCATTTCCAGAAGTGGTCTGCTAGGAAATGCACGTGCCGCCACCGTCGTTGATATAAGTCTTTAAGAAGACATCCCCCCAGTGGTAGATCATCATGTGGGCCACCGTGGAGAATGTGGGCTGGTGTAAACGCTTCCATATCTCTCATGTCGCTCGACGCAGGTGTGATGGTTCGACTATTTATTATTGTTTCCACTTCACAAATAGCATCTGCAGTCGGTATTCATCCAGGACTTGTGTCCCCATGTTAGGGCGCGTGTTTTCCAACACCTACACCACCCTTATCTTACTTACTTCTCTTATCTTAGTTCTTACTCAGTTTTGTCATATATTCTTTTGGTAGCAGGGTCATTCTTTTGGTAGCATGGTCATTCTTTTGGTAGCATGGTCATTCTTTTAGTAGCATGGTCGAGGGTCTAGGCACATGAGTATGGTAAAATACTGTGGGAGAAATGAATACACCTAAAATACTCCAAGAACAAGTTTATTAATATGAAATCAAAGGGAAAAAGATATATTATTAGCATATAACTACCAGGCTCAACTCCTGGGCTTATTGCAGACTCAGTACTTTCTTCGTTACTTATTTCTTAGTTACTTATTTCCTTATTTCTTTACTCAACAGTAATTACTCAGATCTTACACTCTTACTGCACACAACCTTACTGGTGTTACATTACATGGCATAGCAGGACCAGTTCCTTGGCCCTACTCACAATACATAGTACATGGCACTCCTTGTACATTACTTTACTGCCACTCCAAGTGGGTACTTCTACTTAACATACACGTTAATAATGAAACCAGCAGATACATGGGTCCACTACCCAACATGGGATAATTATTTTCAACTAATTATCCATAACATATATATATTACAACACCCTCTGTTGTCATATACTTCCAGGGAGGGCCCCAAGGTGGAACACTGGGTTCACGACCGTTGTTATGGTCGGTGGTAGCCAGACACAGGCGAGTCTGGGGTCTGGCCCAACGAGGCAGTGGAGCATATTAATCAGGCCGCATAGGTGCCATCGTTTCATATATGGTCCCTGCTGGGTTTCTACTACATCCAGGGCAGTTGTTGAGTGATGCAAGAATCACAATGGGATCTGGAACAAACGTTGGGGAGGGCGTCAGGGGACGGACTGGGAAGCATGACAACACAAACAACTCTCTTGTCTAGACGACAGACATATTTACGTCATATTACTTCTTACACTGGGCGAATGACAATTCAACTGTTAAAGCCTGAACAATGATGAACACTGATATTCACTACAATTGACTGAATCAACTGAATGGCTACACACAAACATACCTGGAACAAACGTTGGGGCGAGCGTCGCTTCCATATCTCTCATGTCGCTCGACGAAGGAGTGATGGTTCGACTATTTATCATTGTTTCCACTTCACAAATAGCATCTGCAGTCGGTATTCATCCAGGACTTGTGTCCCCAGAATCGTTCTGAGAACCTTTTGACTGTTCAAATTTACCATTTCCAAACTCCAAACGTTGTGCTGCTTCCCTTTCTTCCCCCTATGTGAAATACGCCTCCAGCATTTCAGTCACAGTTCGTCGCAGTCCTGCCATCATGTTGGACCCGGGATTTTGGTCAGGTGCTGAGCATTCAGGCTCAGGCAGAGGGTGGCCCCCTTCAGCTTTTGTTGTCATGGTCACGTCGACTACTGATCTATTTAACTAATGATTCTTATTAAACTCCACGACCGCAAAGCATAAGTGGGTTAGCGACCCCTGAGAAGACGTGTTTTTCCCCATAGACGCTATGTAGCGTACTGTATTGTGGCCAGTAGTCAATTATCTTTGATGTCTATTATCTCCTTGTATGGCCACACAACGTACGTATATGTAGATATCTCACACTCAGGAATGAGGTAGAATAGAAACTCACGATGCGTTTTCTGTACATATATTGTTGTACAGAGTAGTGCTAAGGAGTTACTAGGTGAGGTGTAGCTTACTCAGAGTTCCTATAGGGCGAGGAGCTCTCTGAGGAAGCTGGGTGGTGAGGTGCTGGAGAGAGATATTGCTGGTCCTGCAGGTCAGAGTAGAATGGTCTCCCGATCGATCGATCGATGGGTGAAGTAAAGTATGAAGAAATCTTGATGCAGGTGCTTAGATTGGTGGTGCGGGAACTGGACTTGAAGAATAATGGTGGAATTTGGAGGGACTTGGGGTTGGTGGATAGTGCAAGAAGAAAAGCGAGGAAATTGGAAAATAGTAGTAGAATGCTAGGTCTTGGGACTCAACCCAAGTGCTTCTGTTTTCTCATGTTTGTGTTTCAGCTAATTTTTGTCTTAGGTATTATATTTATGTCAGGTGTTTGTATGTTTAGCAAATACTGCAATTTTATGCCTTACATTTTCGGGTCTTATGTCCGAGCCAATGGTGAGGAGTGTAGGGCAGGTACTTGTGTTTCTGCTTAGAACATCCCGTCTTTTTATGATCTAATGTTGTAAGTGGTAGGGCTGCCAAGGTTGTCACTGGGGTAACGTTGCATCTTTCAATAGAGTGGAGTTGGTGTGGGTTCTAGGGCTCTTCTTTTACTGCGAGGGAACCACGAGTGTTCTCTTCTTCCGTCTTCTGTCTCTTCCATCCATTCTTTGATTGGTCCTGGCTCTATTTCTTCTAACTTGTCCATATTCTTTTTGAGCGTTCGTGTAGGTAAACGTTTAGGGGTTCTATTTGCGCTCGTTGGTGTAGTTGACGGTTGGTGACTATGTCAGGATATCTGATGTTATATACATCCCTTAGGGCTAAGTTTTGAATTGTCTGTAGTTTCTTTATGTTTGTTTGTTTTATTGCATGTAGGGGAATTGGTGGATATACTAGTCGGGATTGGACAAAGGCTCTATATGACTTTAACTTGTTTTTTGCTGACAGGCTTCTGAAGCGTTTTAATTTAATTACCATGTTTCTGGTTTTTGCAAGTTTTTCGGTGATGAATGTTTTGTAGCCTTTTCTTGTTATCTTCAACCCTAGGACAGTGCCTTCCATGGCATATGGAATCACTTTGTTGTCTACTATAATGGGGTCTTTTTTCCTTTTAGCGATTGGGATTATTTTGAACTTGTTGGTGTTCGTTTGTATCTTCCACTTTTTTTCGTACTGGTTGATGTTCTCTATTGCGTTGGCAGTATGTTGTGCCATTATTGCTGTTGATTTGCCGGGGTATGTGATGATTTGTGTGATATCGTCTGCAAAACTTATGTATTCACTGTAGGGAGCTGGTTCTGGTAGGTCTGCTGTTTAGATATTGTACAGCGTGGGTGAAAGGACACTGCCTTGGGGTACTCCACTTTTCAGTATTTGTTCCGTGCGGTCGTCTAGGAAGTCACAGACGATTTTTTCTATTGGTTCTGGAAGATTTAATTGAAGCAGTTTAAATTTTAATCCTAGGTGCCATACTTTATCGAACGCTTTCTTAACGTCTCTTAATACAATGTTGACTTGGTTTCTTTCTGCTTTCTTGTTGGCTAACGTTTCCGTGATTATGGCTAGTGCAGTATGTGTTCCCTTTTTTTCAGTGAATCCATGTTGTCTGGGGTTTAGTAGTCCGTTTTCGCTTCTGTGTTTTCTGATTCTCTTGTTTATTGCCTTTTCAAATAGTTTTCCTATAACTTCGAGTAGGGAAATCGGTCTGTAGTTAATTACTTGAGTGTGGTCTTTGGCTGGTTTCGGTATGAATATGAGTTTTGCGTTTTTAAATGCATCAATGAAGTATCCACTTGCCAAAGCTGAGTTAAATATTTCAAGGATGCCTTGTGTGCAGTTGTTGGGTAGGTATAGGATCATATTTCTTGTGATTTTTGTAAATCATGGTGCTTTTTATTTATTGTGTCTGATGTAGTGTAGCAGTTCTCCTTCTGTAATTGGTTCTATCGGGTTGAGCCTGGTTTTATCCACCACATGGTATGGGGTTATCCTTTGTATCATTTCAGCCATTTCTCTGCAGATGTGATTTTCGTGTTCCTCATCAAATTCCTCATTTTCTTCTTCTGATATTTGAAATACTTTTTTCCATTCTCTCCTGTATGCGGATTCTATCTCTTTTTCTTCAAAATTTTTTTTCCCGTTTTGGTCTTTTATGTACTTTTGTTGAGGCTTGTCGTTTCCTAGAATTTTGTTTACGTTCTGCCAGAAGTTCTTGTCCTTTCTTGAGGTATCTAGGTTGTTTATTAGTTCGTTCCATATCTGTTGGTGTGCTATCAGGCTTTCATCTCTTAACTTTTGTTGTATTTGCCTTAAGTTTCTAATAAGCTCTGTTGTTGGTGGATAGTTTTGTATGTACATCATTATGTTATTGTATTGTACTTGGAGCATTCGCAATTCATGGGATGTCCTGATGTGTGGTAGCGTTCGATATGTTGTGATTGGTATGTTGTTCTCTATTGCCTTTTTTGATGTTACGTATAAGGGTATTTGTTTCGTTGTCAATATCTTCTAGTGTTTTGCCTTGGAGATCTTGAATCTTAACTTGTTCTAGTTGCTTCCTGTAGCCTTCCCAGTCTGCTTTTTGCATTTGGAAACGTGGGGTTGTTGGTACTTGGATTGGGCTTGTGGATAGTTTTATTATCATTGGAATGTGGTCGCTGGTAGTTAGTGGTCCTTGTTTTATATGGTAATTCAGGAATGCCTTGTTATTGGTGAAGACTTTGTCTGGGGTTGTTGTTTTGTTATTGCCAATGAATGAGGTGAAGTGTGGTCCTAGGTGGATCAGCTTCCCTGTGTTCATTATGGTATGCAGTGCAGTGCCCACCCTGTTCCTGTTTCCGTGGCCGAATATTGGATGTCTTGGGTTCAGATCTCCTATTATATATGTTGGGCAGTTGTAGTTCAATAGTTTTATCAAGTCTGGGGCCGGCAGGTAGTTCCGTCTTGGCGGTAAATATGCTGTGGCTATTGCTATTTCTCCTAGTGTGGTAGCTATTTTGATTCCCAGGAATTCGTCCTGGAATTCGTCGATGATTTGATGTTTGAGTATGTGTTTCACAGCAATGGCCACGCCATCATTTAATTCTTGTTTTATTTCTTTGGTAGGTTGTATATTAGGGTGTGTCAATTTAGGGGGTGAACTGGCTAAATTGAAAATCGAGTTATTTGGTAGCAATTTATTGTAGTCTTTAAGCATGCAAAACAATATTCTGGCATAAATTTTTTTTTATAATAAGTCCTACCTACATCAAATGGATTTTTAAATGTTCATATTTGTGAATTTATAACATAACCAGCGTTTGCACACATGTTACTGTTTCAAGTTTCAAATTATTATATTTTATTATCCGTAGTCTATTTGAAAGTAACCAATGCCTTCATACTCTCTTTGCTTTGGTTTCTTGTCATCAGTAGTCTGCTTGCTATTTGTGCTTTGATGTAACCTTCTCGCCTCTCGTGGCTGTAAACATGGCCCGCTGCTTCTGTGACCATTTTCACACATCTCTCCACACTTTGAGTGTGGGAAGGCCACTTCGGCACCTGCATTGGAGTCTCTTTAGGGTTTCTCAATTCTTGGCTAGTTAGACTTGTTATCAATGGTGGCTCTAAGACTTCCAAACTCAAGTCAACCAATTCTGACAATTTGGTGGCATTGACGTTTATTGGGGGAACTCTTCTTGAATGAAACGAACAGTCTCCCAACTGATCGTCATCTATTAGCGTTCCTCTAATCTTTAGAATGACTTCTATACAGCCTCGGTTCGGAGATTGGTACATTGACTGCAAAGCATTGCTTGCAAAACTGCTTCTGATCGAGCATACCAAGCGGACCTTCTTGCCACAGGTAACACGATGTCCCTCACTACCTTCCTCTGTGTTCTTACTAGCTGCAATTGAAACAAAAGGTGATTGGGCCCATCCACCCCCATAGGATTAAGTTTCACACTAAACCACTGGGGAAGATAAACTCCAATAATAAATTCAACAATTAACCTCAAATTCTTCAGCACTTTGCCCTTCAATTCGTGTTTGGAAATCCAAATCCTGCAGAAACGAAGAGCTGTAGTTAACCAACGGCTGTGACTGACAGGTCCAATCTCCAAGAGAGCCAATGACTGAGGCACTTCTCCTGATCTTATTGCTTGGGCAATACGATAAGCATAGGATTGATCTGTGCTGAGATCTTTGATGACTCCTTCAGACAACGCCGGAAGGGGAGGGCCAACTTCGACCTTTGGAAAGGTTGTATTTATTTCTAGTTGTGTTGCTTCATCCAGCATGATGCCAAGGGGACCTGACCACTTGTTGTTGCTCTTTGTAGGACCATCAAGTTCCTGGATGAGATGACGAAGAGGTAGCTCGCCTGTATGTAAATCACATACAATCCAAACAAGTCTTCTTCCTAGTTTTTTCTCTAAATGCGTCATTACACCCCCCTGCCATCCGGTGTTCACTGCAGTTGAATCTCCACCAACAGCCTGCAGTGAACTGCCAAGTCCTCTCTCCTGAACCCAACATAAAATATGATCAGCAATGACCTCTGCATGTTTCTTCCCTTCTACTTCAGTTTCGGGAGCAAAGTGAAACAAAAACCGACCACCAGGCTCAGAACAGACAGAGTAGTGTTCTTCTTTGATGAGACCTGGAAACTTTCTGTTCACTCCCTCTACTTCTAGCAAAACTTTTGTGTCATCTATTCTTCCATCAAACAAAAGACAGGAGAGCCCTCCCTCGCTTAAATCTTTTTCATGCTGATCAGATATTTCCTTCATTATTTTTTCTTGTGCTCTTCTAATTTTATTATGATCTATCACCAAAGATACATCCTCTCGGCTGATGAGGCCTGCATCTATCCAAGCGGCAGTTGCAATTTCTGCAGCCTCACGAAGTCCAGCATGGTGGCGAATACTAGCTAAAGCAATGTTTGAAATATTTCTTGTGTTGTATTTCATTTTCTTTGGAAAAGGTTCAGATGGCTCTTTGGAACTATCATCTGATGTTGCTTCCTGTTCATCAGAAGAACTATCAAAGAAGTGATAAACATCTTGACACAGCTCTTCCTCTCTTTGGATGGCTTCTTCACTCTTCATTTTCTTCTTTTGTTCCCTCTCTCGGATTTGTTCTCTCTTCTTGGCATTAGCAATCTGCTTCTTTGTTTCTGAATAATCTATTGAACCCATTTGCATACTTCCTTGGCCTTCTGCCTTTGTCCTCTGTGCCTTTAAAAATTCAAGCTCTAAAACAGGGATCTTCTTTTCACGAGGACAACCACAATCAATGTGGGAATTATTTTCTCTCTTACCTGAGTGAGAACAGTTGGATTCAGAACATAATTGTATGAAGCACTTGCAGGTCAAAATGTCAAACAGAGTATCAAGTGTGTGCAGAAATTCATTTTTCCTGGCCAAGTTTCCTTTACCAAGTGATGTTTCAACTGCTTTGTGCCATAATTTCGTTAGTTTTAGCTCAATAGTTCGACACTGATTAATCACAGGTGGTTTGAATAGCGCATTAGCTTTTGTCCATTGATGCAGAAGAGGGACTATCATGTCATTTATGAGTTCTTTATCTGTATAGTTCCTTCTGTCCTTTGCATTTTTTTCTCGAAGGAGTAACCCTAATCTTAGCATGTCTCTCACTGTTGGAAGTTCTGATACAGGAAGCTCCTTCCCTTTACCAACTAGCAGGCTCAAGTGGGTTGACAACTGACTTTTTGTCTTCAATTTTGACATTTTCACACTATCTGACAAATAGAAAAATATTTCAATGTTTCATAATTCAATTGTTGTTTCAAAAAATATCAATTTGTTTATCAAAAATGCTGTAACAGAAATAACATAATAATTTCTTAGAACATAATGTTTTATACAATGATATAAGTAACTGCGACAATCAATATGCCCTACTTACAATAATTAAAATGTAGAATTCGTCTGGTAGAGTAGGTGCAAGTGCAATGAGAGCAAACCACCGTCTATGATATCTAGAAGGAGAGTGAGCCGGGCGCCTTATCCTCACGCTTGGTACAAGTCAAAACAAGAATTAAACTGTCCCACACGGAGAGCCTGTTCATGTTCATGTTCTGACATGCATATTGTACACAAGCTATAGAACCATAAAATACTCCATAATCCATATGCTTACATGAGATTAGTTAATATCAAGTGAATAATTCTAATCAAGTCTCATTAATTTGTTGAAATACTGATATTTGAAACTTTAAGGTATAATTGATGTAGGTGAGGGTTATTTCAATTCATTTTTGTTTGCTAATCTCAAGTTTAGACATAAAGAGGCACAATATTTTGACTACCAAATTTGATTTTTAACATGTTGACAAAATTGACACACCCTATTGTATATCCAAATATTTTTATTTTCTTCGAATTTGAATTGCCGTGACTATTTATTAAAATTATGTCCGGATCAATGCTGAGGTATGTGTTTGCAAGGTTGTTTTTATTTGTTTCCCAGTTGCGGACGTTGTGTTGTATGATGGTAAGTCTTCTGGATTTGTCTTTATTCATTGTGTTTTGATTTTTTGTTTCTTGTTTGTTGCGCGGGTGGCGATCTCTTGTCCGGAACCAGTCCGTTACGGATTCTTTGGAATTTCCATTGTTCTTCTTTTTTGAAGTTGTGTCTCCTTATTTTAATCCTTTGGTTTATCAGGTAAGCTTCCACTAGTGCTTCAGAGTATTTGTCGTTAGAGTAGGTCCATTTTAGTTCTTGTTTCGTTATGGCTTGTATAATGTCTGGCATCGTTTTGCATTCATTAGGGATAAATATTTTGTCACACCAGTGAAGCTGTAGTTCACAGTCGTCTGCACATTCTAAAGTCAGGAGCGTTTCCTCACCCTGGGTATCCATGGTTGCTGTTGTGACTTTTTTCCTTACGGCTCCTGTCTCTCTTTGGATGTTATTTTGAAGGTCCTGCCTCTCTACTGTACTTTGGGTGGATGTTTCAATCATTTGTGACTTTGCCTTGTCAGCTTCGTTTGTTTCGTGTACTGTTGTGGCTGATGTTTGCTCCGTTGCTCCTTTTTCTTCTGGGTTGACTGTCTCCTGTGGTGCATCTGGGTTGGTTAAGCAGGACGCTTGTAGCACAGATCCGGAAGCTGGGTTGGCTGGGAAACTCATTGTTGGGAGAATGTTTCTTCCAAGCATTTTGTTCAGTTCTATTTCGAACGTGCCTGGGTTCTCTATGTTCATTAGGTGAGAGTATAATAGGCAGATGAGCACTTTGTAGTCTCGTATTTCGCTCAGTACAAATTTGGTGGTATTCTGTGGTTGTGTTGTTTCTTCAACTACTTTCTTTGCAATAGCAGCATATGTTGTATTCTCCTTCTGTTCTTATTGTTGTTTTTCCTTTGCTACTTTTTTATTTATTATTTTCCTTTTGTATGGACAGGCCATTGCTAGGGTTCTGTGGGTCTTATATCCTGGTTCCTTCCGATTTTTACAGTTTATACATGCTTTGGGTTGATTCTTGCAGTCCCGGAAGGTATGGCCTTCTTCTGCACATTCAGAGCATATTTTAAGTTCCTTTTGAGGACAGTCTTAAACTTGTATTGGGGATTGCTGGCCACTTCGCCTTTGGGCTATTTCGGCCGGAGCTGATGTCTTCTTTCCTCTTCTTGAGGTTTCTTCTTCTAGTCTTGGTCTTCTTTCTTGCTACAACTAATCTGATGTTCTTGTTTCTTCTTTTCTTGTTATTCTTGTGTTCTTCTTGTTCTTGGTATTTTGGTTTCTTCTTTCTTTTTGTTGTTGTTATATTTGGGATGAGTAATGGTATGAGTGAGTGATATGATGGTGAGTTACTGACAGACCAGATGAAATGGCCGGTCAAGTGACTAGTTTCTCTGTGATTTTTTTTTTTTTTTTTTTTTTTTTTGTAGCCCGTGTCTTTTTGTTTGAATATGTGTTGGTGGGTGTCAGTTTAACTTGATAAATGTGCGTGTTGTATGTAATGGAAAGGTTTGTGATGTGTCTCTCATGTTGTATGTTTAAATTTTTGTTTTATTCATTTTTATTTGCTTTAGGGCATGGTTACATACATATTATAAATATAAAAAGAGTTCATGCGTGTGTCATTCACAACATGCCGATAAGACGGGTCTCCTTGAGGAAGATTATTACGGCGTCACTTATGGTGACATCATCTTGCAATATATTGGGTACAGTCAGCACGAAGCCTCGCTTAGCAGCTAGCATCACCAGCTGCCGGCGTTCTGGTTCGTACTGGCTGCACTCCGTCAGAATGTGTCGGATGGAAAGAATTTTGTTGCATGTGGCACAGATAGGTGGAAAGGAGTTGTCTAAATAAGCTTTTAGGTGGGTCAAATCGGTACAATTTAACCTTAGTCTGGCGAGAACCACCTCTTCCCTCCTATTATCTCGGTATGCTGAAAGCTCCCAGGGTACATTGGTTGTCTCCCTGAGACCCACAGTCGCTTTTGCTAGTTTGTCTGCCTGTTCATTGCCCCGAATGTTGCAATGCCCAGGCACCCATATCAGCACAATATTCTTGGCACACTCATGTAGTTTATTAATAATGTTGCCCTGTATCTCATTGCTGGTAGTGTCACCACCTTGAATTGCTTTAAGAGCTGACATAAAATCTGAAATGATAGCAACATCATTGACATCACTTGTTATTGCAATGTCAATGGCTCTACTTATTGCAAACATCTCTGCAGTGAATATGGTTGTATGCCGCGGCAGGCGGTAGCTCCACTCCCCGTCTCTGCTCCAGATACCGGCTCCAACGTTGTCGTCAGTTCTGGACCCGTCTGTGTACACGTGAGTATAGGCGCTATATCCTTCTAGAAATTGATAGAAAAGCTGTTTCAGGAGCTCAGGATGTAGGTCATTCTTTCCTCCTGGAAGCCACGATATTTCCACATGGAAGATGGGGTTCTCCCACGGCGGACACAACGGTGGAACGTATCTATCAACGTCTTCGAAGTGGATACCAGCACCCTGACACAAGGTCTGGAGGCGGACAACCGAGGACGGGGACCTACGCAGCTGCAGGAAACGGAATTTAGCAGCAGCACACCAACCTGGGTGGCCTGTACCGCGCCTCCTAGCCGCACTCAACCCATACCTTAGCGTCAACATGTCCCTCCTGATGTGGAGTGGAGGGACATGGGCCTCAACCTCTAGTTTTCCTACACGTGTACACCTGTAAGCACCCAGACATAGACGAAGGCATCGGTTCTGTATTCTGTTCAGCTTTGCGAGTGTCGTGTCGCATGCAGAAGCATACAACTGGCATCCATAATCAAGTTTTGATCTGATCAGGGTCTTATACACCATTAATAAAGATTTCCTATCGGCTCCCCATGTAGTACCTGATAAAACTTTCAGGATATTTGTGACTTTAAGACATCTACTTTCAAGCTCATTAATGTGGTTTTTTCATGTTAATTTCCGGTCAAAATGAACACCGAGAAATTTTACTGAAGTCTGAAATTTAATAGGAGTATCATTTAATTTTAATACTGGATTATTAATGTTACGTTTCTTAGTGAAGACTACTCCTACTGTCTTCTCAACTGAAAACCTAAATCCCCATTGTATTGCCCACTGTTCAGCGGCTTTTAGGCCGGCCTGCACCCTTTGTGCAGATAGTCTCTCGACCCGAGAGGAGCGCCAGATTGCGCAATGGTCAGCAAACAATGAGAATTTGAGGTCACTTAAGCTGGGTGCTGGTGATAAGAAATCATTAATCATTATGAGAAATAATATTGGGCCCAAAACGCTGCCTTGTGGAACTCCGTTTTCTAGAACGAATGTGTCTGACTTTACGTTACCTTTTAATTTGACGGAAAAAGTTCTGTCTTGCAAAAAATTTCTAATGAAAATTGGCAAATTACCTCTCAGACCCAAGGCCTCGAGCTTCATCATGAGGCCAGTCCGCCATGTCATGTCGAAAGCTTTTTCTATGATTAGAAATACTGCAATTGGAGTTTCTTTACTGCAAAGAGCTTTTGAGATGTCAGTTTCAAGACTTATTAAATGATCTAGTGTGCTTCTACCATGGCGGAAACCACACTGTCGATCACTCAATAAGTTGTTACTTTCCAAAAAATACATTAGCCTACGTTTTATCATACGTTCCATGACCTTACACAGACAGTTTGTGAGCGAAATCGGACGGAATGAGTTGGTGTTAGTAGGGCATTTGTCCCTCTTTGGGATCGGTACGACATGGGCAAAGTGCCATGAGTTTGGAAACGTTCTGGACGTCCAGATCTCATTGAACACTTCTAGCAATTGGTCCAGGTTTCCCTGGTCAAGGTGCTTAATCATCTCGTATCGTATACCGTCAGGTCCAGGAGTAGAGCCCTTGCCCTTTTTTAAAGCAAAGGAAAGTTCCTCTGGGGAAAATGCTCGGTTGTAGTCCTGTTCGTCTCCGTTCTCGAAGTCGAGATGCACGAGCTCGGCACGATCACGGAACACGCCGAAGCGTGGATCATGATTGGTGGAGCTACTGGCATCTGCGAACTTCTGGCCTAGGGCGTTGTCAATGGCCTGGGCTTAGTCGAGAAGCCGGACTCCACTACTCACCTGTGGGATAAAAGTCTTTCCTCCGTTTGATCTGACCCGGTTTATAGCCGACCATACCTCAGAAGAAGGGGTATCCTTGTTACTAGTGGAGACGAATGCCCGCCAAGACTCTCTCTTGCACTCCCTGAGAACCCTCCTAGACTTAGCTCTAGCTTTTTTATATTCAATGAGGTTTTCAATAGATGGAACTCTGTTGAATAAACGACATCGCCTATTTCGCTCACAAACCACTCGTCGGCAGTCTGGTGTCCACCATGGAACTCCAGGCCTGTGGGTAGTTGCAGAAGTCTTAGGAATTGTTAAATCTGCTGCGTGTATTATAGCTTGTTCTATGTGTGACATTTTGGTGTTGATATCTTCTCCAATGGTGTCTATACGAACGGCTCTGAGTATGCCCCACACTCATAAGAAATGCAGACCGGAAAATGGTCGCTACCTGGGGAGTCGTTGTATGTAGAAAATTTACAGTCTAATAGCAAGGAAGCATCAACTATAGAGAGATCTATAGCTGAGGCTGAGCCAAATCGTTCGTCCAATCGAGTCGCACTACCGTCATTCAGAAGAGACAACTTGGAGTTGAGTATAGTTGCAGCCACCTGCTCTCCCCTCCCGTCATTCCGGACACTGCCCCACCGCAAATGGTGAGCATTGAGGTCTCCGAGGATCATTTTTTTTCCTGGCAGTTGGTTAAATAGCTCCTCAAGCTCACCCTCGACAATGAGCCCGCCCGGAGGACAGTATAGTGAGCAGACGGCCACATAGTCAGACCGAAACTTGACTCTGCACGCCACAGCCTGCAGATTCACGCTCAGGTTGACTCTTTGTTGAGCGAATTCACTCCTAATATATAGGGCTACCCCCCTTAGGTTGTCTCCCCTGTAGGATGTGTAGTTGTCAAATACAGGTGGGTCGTCCTGACCCGCAAGTAGCGTCTCTTGTAGGCAAAAAACGTCTGGCCGGAATAATGACTTTAGTAAATGAAATTGAGCCTTTTTATTCCTAGCACCTCTGCAATTCTACTGGATGATATTGAATTTTAAGTCTGAGAGTTGATATGGTCAGCGTTTTGGGTTTTCTTTTTCTTTGTTCTTGTTTCGGGGGGGGGGGGGGGGGGAATTGTGTGCCGGGGTATGTTCCCTCGTATTTCGTGAGCAGTCCCATGGCTCCAAAAAGCCAGTTCTCTGCTCGGCAGGGGCTCCCAGCCCCCTGTGTGTTTCAACAATGCGAAACAATGGTTGTGGTGAGGAGTCTCTTGTCATGCTTTCGACAGATAGCGACCTTCTCATTACCTGGGGGTAGACAAGGTCGACAGTCTGCTTAAGTTTTGTGGTCTCGTTTAACTTGTTTTTAGTTTTAGTCTCGTTAATAGCCATAGTTGTCTTTGAGTTTTCGTCGTTGGTGTCTGTGGTTGGATAGCCGGTGAGTGTGGAGTCAGTTTGTGTTGCAATGGACCTGGTCTCAGTCTGTGTTCCAGTGGTGCACATTTTGGGAGGTGAGGTGTTTTTGGTTACAGCGGATGCGAAGGACATTCCAGGTGTTGGTGTCTGCAAGGACATCTCTGTATGTATATTATGTATGCTGGATTATATATCATGTATGTATATTATGTATGTGCTCCATTTATGTATTATTTATTCAGCCTAGCTAGCAGCGTGTGGCAATGTTATTACCATATCCCACACGCTTAATTAATGTGCCTGGCGACGTATGGAAGCTGCTAATGTATCACTTGCCATACGTCGCCTATGGCAGTTGACCGGGAGCCTAGTCAAGAGAGAGTGCTGCTCTCCTTTGTGTACATACTCTTATCCAGTAAACCGAACCTACAAAACTATACAGGTGTTTGTGTTCTCTCCTGTATATAGAACTTATTATTCAGAACCTAACATGGCGCAGTGCGTAGTCTTACTGGATAATTACGAGTGATAGTGCAAAGTTTGTAGAAAGCCGGCTAGGGTCCCCTCCCGTCTTGGGTCAAGCCTTGGGTCAACTCCCGCGCCATCTCTCCTCGAAGAATTTCAGCAACTTTGAGCAGTGTCAGTGACAGTGATTTTCTGTGAAGTGTTTAGTGCATTGTGTGTTCGTGCCATTCATGTGTGACCTTGTTCTAAAGGATTCCCAAGGTATACGGCACGTTCTGGGCATTTGTAAGGAGTAAAGTTCAGTGCACCCGTCTCTGACCGCGTCCTGAGGGTAACTAGACTGACTGGGAGTCGCCGCGCCTCTCCCTCCACCCCCCCTCACAGCGCCGCCTCCACCCCCCCTCACAGCTGGGGCGAGACGCTTTGCCGGCCCAGGACACACACTCACTCGCACACGTACATATACTGTACTAACACTCGCTGACCGCGCGGCTTCCTTATATATATTTTATATATATAACCTACTTATCTGTGTATTTAATTAAATTTTTGTCTGAAATCTTGTTGATACGACGGGCTGACCGGTCAACACTGATTAAGACATAGTACACAGATGAAGTAGTTATGTCTCACGCCTTACGTAGCCGTGGACCCAGCGTCTGGATGACCCAGGCGGGTGATAGCCCCGCAGAGATGGATGACCAGACCGGCCACGACGCTTCAGCCCCCACATCGCGCAGTCCCTCACCTCAATATTCAGCGTTGTCTCCAGAGATAATTGCTTTACTGAAGTTTATGAGAGATGAGAAACGCGAGGATGAAGCCCACAGACGTTTGGCGGATGAGCACAGAAGGCAAGCAGAGGCAGAACGAGACAACCAACGGAGATTGGAAGACAGTGAACGGTTTGAAGCCTTGATATCTCGCCTCACTGTTAACCAAGCCCCTGGCTCTAACACTGCCTCGGTACTGACTGGTTCAGATACCTCATCCATGCTTCCTTCACACCCCCCAGCCCCACCTAAAGCAGCAGCTCAAACGCCGCCCATCTTGAAGCCTGATGAGACTTTCCAGACTTTTCGTGAATGGCGGCGACGGTGGACTGATTACTCTACAATGGTGGATCTCCAGAGTTTGTCACAGCCTAAACAACTCATCCAGCTGCGCATGTGCCTGTCCTTGGAAATTCAGCGTGTCTTGGAACATACGTTGCAGGTACCCCCAACCTCTTTGCTGTCTGTAGAGGAGGTACTGGACGTTCTACAACGGCACATCAAAGGACAGCAGAATGAAGCTCTGCGCAGGAGGGAATTGTTTAGCTGCAGACAGATGGAGGGTGAGTCTTTTGATGCCTTTTACGTGCGTCTTAAGAGAGCCTCGGAAGAGGTAGATATATGTCCAGGCCACCAACAGCAGTGCGAGGAGACCCAGTTGAGGCAGGGGATCCTGATGGGTGTTAAGGACGAGGAACTTGTCCAACGCCTCACCTCCCTCGACTCTTCCTCTTCTCTTAAGGATGTGTTGACGATATGTCGCTCCTATGAGGCTGCCAGGTGTGCCACCTCTGCCATCCGTGCTCCCCCTACAGCTGTACGCGCTGTGTCCCGGTACAAGAAGGACAAGAAGTCCGTTCCTACGCCTTCGCCCACCACGTCCACGCCCGGTTTATTTTGCAACAACTGTGGTAAGCAGCACGGAACACAGGTGTGTCCAGCTGCTCAGTCTACCTGCAACAGTTGTGACCGTAAGGGCCACTGGTCACTCACAGTACGGTGCCCAGCCAAACGCGTCCAGTGCAATGTGTGTGGTCGTCTGGGCCACTATGACAAGTGTTGCCCTTCCAACATACCCAAGGGACCGCGTCGGCGGAAGCTTCAGCCCCCCTCCACCAGAGAGGGCCGCCCACAGTCTTCCAATCAGAGGTACGACGACTCCTGACAACGCTCGAGCCACATTAGGAATGTGTGCTCCCCCCCGCGTCCCAGGACCAAAGTCCCCCAGTACATCAGCGTCATCGTGACCTACGGCGGTGTGTCATCCCGTCTTCAGATGTTGCCCGACACCGGCGCTGATGCTACAGTCATCGGTCCCCAGCATTTGCAATGCTTGGGGCTCTCTCCAAGTGATCTAGGACCGCCCCCCAAGGATCTCCGCTTTATGGCAGATGGTTCACAGATGACCCCGGCCCTGGGTTCACTCCAAGCACAAGTCACCTTTGGCAACAGGTCGTGTCAAGCCTGGATTGATGTGCATAGCGGTGTCCAGACTCCTTTGCTGTCCTACAGACATTGTCAGGAGTTGGCCATCATCTCCCAGGACTTCCCCAAACCTATTCTTGAGGTAAAACACGCCAACAGGGTGCAAAAAGGGAGCAGCAACGACCCTGCTGCCGCCCTACCCCTGCCTCTTGCCAGTGACACCTCTCCTTCGGATGCTCGGAAGTACTTCCTGAAGGAATTCAGCGACGTTCTGGTGACCAAGTCCGCTCTGGAATCCAAGCCTCTCAAGAAGATGGCAGGCCCCCCCATGAGGATCCACCTGAGGGACGACGCGAAGCCATTCGCTATTTACACCCCTCGACTGGTTCCCCTGGCCTTCCGCGAGGCGGTCAAAAACGAGCTGGACTCCATGGTCGCCCAAGAAATTATTGTACCAACCGGCGATGACCCGTCTCCATGGTGTCACCCGATGGTTGTCGTCGCAAAACCTAAAGGTGGTGTTCGGATCACCACTGACCTTTCCAAGCTCAACAACCAGGTGTCTCGTCCTGCGCACCCTTCTCCCACGCCCTTTGCAGCCATACGCAGCGTGAACCCGAAGGCGCGCTTCTTCACGACGATGGACGCCCTGTGTGGATACTGGCAGATAGAGCTTGCCGAGGAAGACCGACCACTCACAACGTTCATCACCCCGCATGGACGTTACAGTTATTGCCGTGGCCCCATGGGATTCGCCGCTACAGGAGACGCTTTCTGTCTTCGAGGTGATATGGCTCTACAAGGTCTGGCAAACTGCGTGAAAGTGGTCGACGACATACTCGTGTACGACGAGGATTATATGGATCACCTCTGCCGTATCTACGAGGTACTCAACAGGTGCCGGAAGCACGGCATTACCCTAAATGCCGACAAGTTTGTTCTGGCCAGCTCTTCAGTTGACTTTTGTGGGTACACCCTCTCAGGGAATGGTATCGCAGCTGACCCGGAAAAGGTCCGCGCCATTACGGATTTTCCCACCCCTGCTAACCTGACCGACTTGAGGTCCTTCATCGGTCTCGTCAACCAGTTAGCAGAGTTTTCGTCGGACATCTCCGCAGCTGCTCAACCACTTCGCCCCCTGATGAGCCCCAAGAGGACATTCCTGTGGACCCCCGACCACGACAAGGCCTTCCAGCAAGTGAAACAGGCCCTGTCTCGTCCACCTGTCCTCGCCACGTTTGACCCAGCCTTGCCGACAGTTCTGCAGACAGATGCCTCACGCTTGTATGGCGTGGGATACGCCCTACTGCAGGATCATGGTGGAGGGCAGTTCCGGCTCGTCCAGTGTGGCTCGCGTTTCCTCTCTGACACTGAGACGCGCTATGCCACTATTGAGTTGGAGCTGTTGGCTGCGGTTTGGGCGATGTCCAAGTGCAGGTTTTACCTCATAGGCCTGCAATACTTTCACCTAGTGACCGACCATCGCCCGCTTGTCCCGATCCTCAACCACTACACGCTAGACGCCGTTGAGAACCCTCGCCTCCAGCGTCTGAAAGAGAAACTCTCGGCGTACATCTTCACTGCAGTGTGGCGTGCTGGTAAGGAGCTCTGCATCCCTGATGCCTTATCCCGCTCCCCTGTCAGCCGCCCTAATCCAGAAGACCATGTACTCGACGCCGACCTCGCTCTTTCCGTCAGGACTGTGGTCACTCTCCATGCCGTCCAATCCCTTCGTTCGGACCTGTCACCAGATGACGACAAGGCAATGGAGGACCTTCGAACAGCGGCCCGAGATGACCCTTCCTATGTCCGACTCGTCGAGTGTGTGAGGAATGGATTTCCTAGCAACCGCTACGATCTTCACAACACCCTGCTCCCGTATTGGAAACTCCGCGATGAACTCTACTGCGACGGAGACCTTGTTCTGTACGGAGCACGTGTAGTTGTCCCTGCTGCATCACGTCCCCACGCCTTGGCCCGCCTTCACGACAGTCACCGTGGAGCTGAGGCCACCAAACGACGTGCACGACAGACTGTGTTCTGGCCCGGCATCAACTCCGACATCTCCAATGTTGTCCGTGCGTGTGAGCCCTGCCAAGTATTACAACCCAGCCAGCAGCAGGAACCCTTTATGAGTGACGACAACCCCACCCGCCCCTTTGAGTCTGTGTCGGCCGACTTTTTCTGTGTGTCAGGAAAGTCCTTCCTCGTTATCGTCGACCGTCTCTCTGGTTGGCCGGTTGTCATCAAGTGCGGTAATGACACGACGTCTGCCGCCACCATCAGCAAGTTCCGCCACTACTTCCGTGACGTGGGCGTTCCTGTACGCCTGCGAACCGACGGAGGGCCTCAGTTCACAAGCCGGGACTTTGCTGTGTTCCTCGACCGATGGGGAGTCCGGCATGTGTTGTCATCGCCCCATTACCCGCAGTCCAACGGCCACGCTGAGGCTGCTGTCAAATCCCTGAAGCACCTCATCCTTAAGGTGGCCCCTTCTGGGAACATTGACTGCGAGGCCTTCGACAGGGGTCTTCTTGAACTCCGCAACACACCTAACTACACCGGACTCTCCCCTGCCCAGGTTTTGTATGGACGCCCCCTTCGTTCTTGTGTCCCTGCTCACCCTCAATCCTTCTCCAAGGAGTGGCAGGCCAAGACAGAGGATTGTGATCGCCGAGCCGCCGAACGTGTTCAGGACGTCGTCGCCCGCTACAATGACCACGCCCGTTCTCTCCCCAGGTTGAGTGTCGGCACCCAAGTCCGTGTTCAGGACCCGACCTCCCTACGTTGGGACAAAGTAGGCGTAGTCATGGGTCTCGGCAGGTCACGGGACTACCAGGTGCGGTTACCCAGTGGTCGTGTGTGGTGGAGGAACCGCCGTTTTCTCCGACCCGTAACAATGCCTTCTGCTGGCCCCGCCACCAGTGTTGAGTCCCATACCCTTCCCAGTGATGAAGTCCCTCGACGCTCAGAACGGATCCAAAAGAAAAGGTCCGCTCAAGACTTCGCTATGAGCGTATAGGGGGGAGGGAGGTGTATGTATATTATGTATGCTGGATTATATATCATGTATGTATATTATGTATGTGCTCCATTTATGTATTATTTATTCAGCCTAGCTAGCAGCGTGTGGCAATGTTATTACCATATCCCACACGCTTAATTAATGTGCCTGGCGACGTATGGAAGCTGCTAATGTATCACTTGCCATACGTCGCCTATGGCAGTTGACCGGGAGCCTAGTCAAGAGAGAGTGCTGCTCTCCTTTGTGTACATACTCTTATCCAGTAAACCGAACCTACAAAACTATACAGGTGTTTGTGTTCTCTCCTGTATATAGAACTTATTATTCAGAACCTAACAATCTCCACCTGCTTCCTAGCCTCCCTGTAGTCCAAATTAGTCTCTGCTCTCACCCTACTGATCTCATACTCCCTCAGGTAGGAAGGGCACTTCCTGTCTGAGGCAGCATGATGACCCGAACAGTGGTAGCATTTTTCCTCAGTTTGTGTGCAGTCATCTTCCCTGTGTCCGCTTTGAGCACACTTACAGCATACCTGGGTGTTACGGCAGGCCTTACCAGTGTGTCCAAACCTTTGGCAGTTGAAGCATCGCATGGGAAATGGAATGTATGTTTTTGTTTGGACTCTCTCATATCCTACCAATACATGGGTGGGCCTAACAAGTCCATCAAAAGTCAGTACAGCTGTGGTTGATCGTTTTCTTTCTCCCTCTGCGGTAATCCTATTAAAGACGAAGGCATCGACGACTCCTTGCTCTTTCATGTGGTACTTGATTTCTTCATTACTCATTCCCTGGAATTCGTAGCTGTTAACTACAGCCTTACAGGTATTGAGAAATGCTGGGATATACGGTTCCACTATAGTTGAATGAAAGGTTTTCAGATTCAAGGCGTCCCTCATTTGCTTTGCGTCTTTAACAGTAACTTGGAGTTCGTCATTTCTTGTCTTTCGGACTTTCTCCACGTCCCCTATTTGATCTTTAATGGCCTTCTGGATAATGCACCCATTAATTTTGTCAAACGAGGTGGACGTGTCAACAGTCCGAAAGTGGATTACTCTGGCCTTCTCTGGTGATACTTCAATGGTACGTCTTTGTTGAATGTTTTGGTCGGTGGTCGATTCATCGTCTTTGTCTGTCAGTGGTCTTGGCAGTCGTGGGTCATTTTGATTGGTCTCCCGCCTCTGCTTGTCCCTGCCTGGACGAGTAGAGGGGGGGCTTGTTGTTTCCCCTCCCAGGGGGCATGGTTGGGGTGGCTGGGAACCACCCCTTGGGTACAGTTTTAATTGTTTTTTTACATGTACTGTGAATTAGTTGGTGCACTAAGGTTATTGAAGGCCCTTAGTGCAGAAAAAAAAACTTTTTCCTAAGGGCGACCCCCGCACAGTGGTGTGTCTGCACTATCACGGACGTCACTGCTGGATTGGCCCAGGTTTTTCCCCGACCCCCACTGGTTACACACAATCCCACTCTGTGAGGTGTGCACCACTGGGGGGGCTTTAACACGAATACTGAAGTATTAAAAATCAGCAGGTGCCTCTGCCAGGGTAAGTAATAGAAAAATAATGTGAAGAGAGAAAGCCCTCCTACCACGTCAGGAAGGACAACAGTTAGTGCTTCCCCCGCAGTTGTGTGGGTCACTCACGCTAACTGTGGGGAGGGAAGGCTAATGTCGTCAGTCCAGTACGTTTGTGAGGTGTCAAAAATTTTAAGAATAATGAGCCGTGTCACTTTTATATATATGTGATTGCTGTTTAACAGCGAGAATCAGTGCATGTGCACAGGGATCCGGGAAGATGTGGCGTTTTGGAACGGTGGAGTATATAACGGTCAACCGTTACGGGTCAGTTGCTGTTCCCGTGGTTGGTCTATCTCCTCCGGTGTCCAGTCAGCGTCTGTGAGGACAGTCTATGGTATGGTATGGTATTGGGGATTACTGGCCACTTCGCCGTTAGGCTATTTCGGCCGAAGCTGATTGATTGTAGACTAATTTTCTTTGGACTTCTTCCTTTTCTTGTTTCTTCTTTTGCTTTTCAATTTCCATTCTTCTTTCTGGTCTTGTTCTGGAATATTCTCATACACTTCTATAAACGGCGTTAAAGATAGTGTTATAAAATCGGGTTTAATTTTGGTTTCTTCTTTTCCGTGGTCTTCTTGGGGTCTTGATTTTTATTTGTTGTGGTCTTGTTCTGGTCTTGATTGGTCTTTTCTTCATTTTTCACTACAAGGAGAGCCTCCTTGTAGCTCAGTCTTTCCTTACTTCGCAGCTTGGCCACCCTGCACTCCTCTCTCCACTTGGGACACTCCCGGTCGGAGGAGGGGTGAGGGCCACCACAAGCTGCGCACTTCTTGGCGGCCGCCGAGCAGTTGGTGTCCTGGTGCCCGGGTGTCCCGCAGCTGGAACACACCACCCGAGCACGACACTTCCGCGCCAGATGGCCGTACCTCTGGCATTTGTAGCACCGTGTAGGCCTTCGCTGATACGGTCTTACTGGGATCTTCTCCCATCCCAGCAAAACGATGCTAGGTAGTTTCTTTGGGTAGCCAACCAGGGCAGCTGTACTGGTCAGCTTCCGAACTATTGAGAGCTGGTCTCCGGTCAGCTCGGCCAGTTCTTCTTTTTCCAGATGTTCGATTTCTGTGTGGGAGATGACTCCCAAAACCAAGTTGTCTTCTCTGCAGGCTTCAACTTGGATCTGGATCCCGTTGATTTCTCTTAGGTTTTCTAATTGCTGGGCCTCTCCCCATTCCGCGAAGGCGACGATAAGGTCACCGCTGTCTCTGTGGATGACCCCTGCCACCCCCGTGATTCCTGAGGAGTCAAAAAACTTTCTCAGGACAAGGAAGTTCAGTTGCTTGCGCGAAGGGCGCTTGACTGGATACAGTCTAACGACCTTCGCCTGGTTGCAGGTGAACATTGTCTGGTTCACGTGGTACCTCGGGAGCAGAGAGAACCTACCTCGCCGAGGTTCAGTTCTCAAGTGAAGTGACAGTCGGATGGATGGTATTGGGGGATTACTGGCCTCTTCGCCTTTGGGCTATTTCGGCCGGAGCTGATGTCTTCTTTCTTCTTCTAATCTTGGTCTTCTTTCTTACTACAACTAATCTGTTGTTCTTGTTTCTTCTTTTCTTGTCATTCTTGTGTTCTTCTTGTTCTTGGTATTTTGGTTACTTCTTTCTTGGGATGAATTATGGTATTAGTGAGTGATATGATAGTGAGTTACTAACAGACCAGATGAAATGGCCGGTCAGGTGACTGGTTTCTCTGTGTTTTTTTTGTTTTTTTTTTGTAGCCCGTGTCTTTTGGTTTAAATATGTGTTGGTGGGTGTCAGTTTAACTTGATAAATGTGCGTGCTGTATGTAATGAAAAGGTTTGTGATGTGTCTCTCATGTTGTATGTTTAAATTTTTGTTTTATTCATTTTTATTTGCTTTAGGGCATGGTTACATACATATTATGAATATAAAAAAGGTCATGTGTGTGTCAATCATAACATGCCGATAAGATGGGTCTCCTTGAGGAAGATTATTACAGCATCACTTATGGTGACATCATCTTGCAATAAATTGGGTACAGTCAGCACGAAGCTTTGCTCGGCAGCTAGGATCACCAGCTGCCGGCGCTCTGGTTCGTACTGGCTGCACTCAGTCAGAATGTATCGGATAGAGAGAATTTTGTTGCACGTGGCACAGATAGGTGGAAAGGAGTTGTCAAGATAGGCTTTTAGGTGGGTCAAATAGGTACAGTTCAGCCTTAGTTTGGCGAGAACGACCTCTTCCCTCCTATTCTTTCTATATGCTGAAAGCCAAGTTTCCTATGTTAGTCTTCCAGTTGTTGTGAAGATCTAACCTCGTCCAATCGCGTTGCCACTTCCCTGTTGTATATGTCTTCCCCAAGGAGAGACACGACTGACGCTCCCAGGGTACATTAGTTGTCTCCCTGAGACCCACAGTCGCATTTGCTAATCTGTCTGCCTGTTCATTGCCCCAAATGTTGCAATGCCCAGGCACCCACATCAGCACAATATTCTTGGCACACTCATGTAGTTTATTAATAATGTTGCCCTGTATCTCATTGCTGGTAGTATCACCACCTTGAATTGCTTTAAGAGCTGATATGGAATCTGAAATGATAGCAACATCATTGACATCGCTTGTTATTGCAATGTCAATGGCTCTACTAATTGCGAACATCTCTGCTCCAGATACCGGCTCCAACGTTGTCGTCAGACTTGGGCCCGTCGGTGTACACGTGAGTATAGGCGCTATATCCTTCCAGAAATTGAGAGAAAAGTTGCCTCAGGAGCTCAGGATGAAAGTCATTCTTCCCTCCTGGAAGCCACGATGTTTCCACATGGAAGTTGGGGTTATCCCATGGCGGACACAACGGTGGAACATATCTATCAACGTCTTCGAAATGGATACCAGCACCCTGGCACAAGGTCTGGAGGCGGACAACCGAGGACGGGGACCTACGCAGCTGCAGGAAACGGAATTTAGCAACAGCACACCAACCTGGGTGGCCTGTGCCGCGCTTCCTAGTCGCACTCAACCCGTACCTTAGCGTCAACATGTCCCGCCTGATGTGAAGTGGAGGGACGTGGGCCTCAACCTCTAGTTTTCCTACACGTGTACACCTGTAAGCACCCAGACATAGACGAAGGCATCGGTTCTGTATTCTGGTTAGCTTGGCGAGTGTGGTGTCGCATGCAGAAGCATACAACTGGCATCCATAATCAAGTTTTGATCTGATCAGAGTCTTATACACCATGAATAAAGATTTCCTATCGGCTCCCCATGTAGTACCTGATAAAACTTTCAGGATGTTTGTGACTTTAAGACATTTACTTTCAAGTTCGTTAATGTGGTTTTTCCACGTTAATTTCCGGTCAAAATGAACACCAAAAAATTTTACTGAAGTCTGAAATTTAATAGGAGTATCATTTAATTTTAATACTGGATTTTTAATGTTACGTTTCTTAGTGAAGGCTACTCCTACTGTCTTCTCAACTGAAAACCTAAATCCCCATTGTATTGTCCACTGTTCCGCGGCTTTTAGGCTGGCCTGCACCCTTTGTGCAGATAGCCTCTCGACACGAGAGGAGCGCCATATTGCTCAATCGTCAGCAAACAAGGAGAATTTGAGGTCACTTAAGCTGGGGGCTGGTGATAGGAAATCATTAATCATTATAAGAAATAATATTGTGGAACTCCATTTTCTAAGACAAATGTGTCTGACTTTACGTTACCTTTTAATTTGACGGAAAAAGTCCTGTCTTGCAAAAAATTACGAACGAAAATTGGCAAATTACCTCTCAGACCCAAGGCGTGGAGCTTCATCATGAGGCCAGTCCGCCATGTCATGTCGAAAGCTTTTTCTATGTCTAAGAATACTGCAATTAGTGTTTCTTTACTGCAAAGAGCTTTTGAGATGTCAGTTTCAAGACTTATTAAATGATCTAGTGTGCTTCTACCTTGGCGGAAACCACACTGTCGATCATTCAATAAGTTGTTACTTTCCAAAAAATACATTAATTGGTGTTGGTAGGGCATTTGTCCCTCTTCGGGATCGGTACGACATGGGCAAAGTGCCATGAGTTTGGAAACGTTCTGGACGTCCAGATCTCATTGAACACTTCTAGCAATTTGTCCAGGTTTCCCTGGTCAAGGTGCTTAATCATCTCGTATCATATACCGTCAGGTCCAGGAGTAGAGCCCTTAACCCTTATTTAAAGCAAAGGAAAGTTCCTCTGGGGAAAATGCTCGATTGTAGTCCTGTTCGTCCCCGTTCTCGAAGTCGAGATGCAAGAGCTCGGCACGATCACGGAACACGCCGAAGCGTGGATCATGATTGGTGGAGCTACTGGCATCTGCGAACTTCTGGCCTAGGGTGTTGGCAATGGCCTGGGGTTCGTCGAGAATCCGCCCTCCACTACTCACCTGTGGGATAAAAGTCCTTCCTCCTTTGGATCTGACCCGGTTTATAGCCGACCATACCTCAGAGGAAGGGGTATCCTTGTTAATAGTGGAGACGAATGCCCGCCAAGACTCTCTTGCACTCCCCGAGAACCCTCCTAGCCTTGGCTCTAGCTTTTTTATATTCAATTAATTCTACAAGAGATGGAATTCTATTGAATAAACGGCATCGCCTATTTCGCTCACATACCACTCGTCGGCAGTCTGGTGTCCACCATGGAACTCCAGGCCTGTGGGTTTTTGCAGAAGTCTTAGGAATTGTTAAATCTGCTGCGTGTATTATAGCTTGTTGTATGTGTGTCATTTTGGTGTTGATGTCTTGTCCAATGGTGTCTATACGAACGGCTCCTGAGTAGGCCCTCCAGTCCGCTTTCCTAAGGTTGTAGCGCACCTCGGGAGTAGCCGTTGGGGCGCCACACGCAGATCGGAAAATGGTCGCTACCCAGAGAGTCGTCGTATGTAGAAAATTTACAATCTAATAGCAAGGCAACATCAACTATAGAGAGATCTATAGCTGAGGCTTTGCCAAATCGTTCGTCCACTCGAGTCGCACTACCGTCATTCAGAAGAGACAAGTTGGAGTTGAGTATAGCTGCAGCCACCTGCTCTCCCCTCCCGTCACTCCGGACATTGCCCCATCGCAAATGGCGAGCATTGAGGTCTCCGAGGATCATTCTTTTTCCTGGAAGTTGGGTAAATAGCTCCTCAAGCTCACCATGGTCAATGAGCCCGCCCGGAGGACAGTATAGTGAGCAGACGGCAACATAGCCAGACCGAAACTTGACTCTGCACGCCACAGCCTGCAGGTTCACGTTCAGGTTGACTCTTTGTTGGGCGAATGAACTCCTAATGTATAGGGCTACCCCCCTCAGATTGTCTCCCCTGTAGGACGAGTAGTTGTCAAATACAGGTGGGTCGTCCTGACCCGCAAGTAGCGTCTCTTGTAGGCAAAAAACGTCCGGCCGGAATAATGACATTAGTAAATGAAATTGAGCATTTTTATTCCTAGCACCTCTGCAATTCCACTGGATGATATTGAATTTTAAGTCTGAGAGTTGATATGGTCAGTGTTTTGGGTTTTATTTTTTTGTGCTCTTGTTTCTGGGGGGAAATTGTGTGCCGGGGAAGGATACTCTGCATCAAATGAGCAGTCTCCCGGCTCCAAAAAGCCAGCACTCTGCTCGGCAGGGGCTCCCTGCCCCCGGTGTGTTTCAAGAATGCGAAACAATGGTTGTGGTGAAGAGTCTCTTGTCATGCTTTCGGTAGAAAGCGACCTCCTCATTACATCGGGGTAGACAAGGTCGTGAGTCTGTTTGGGTTTTGTGGTCACGTATAACTTGTTTTTAGCTTTAGTCTCGTTAGTAGTCATAGTTGTCTTTGATTTCTCGTCTTTGGCGTCTGTGGTTGGATAACCGGTGAGTTTGGAGTCAGTTTGTGTTGCAATGGACCTGGTCTCAGTCTGTGTTCCAGTGGTGCACATTTTGGGAGGTGAGGTGTTTTTGGATACAGCGGACGCGAAGGACATTCCAGGTGTTGGTGTCTGCAAGGACATCTCCACCTGCCTCTTAGCCTCCTTGTAGTCCAAATTTTTTCTCTGCTCTCACCTTACTGATCTCATGCTCCCTCAGGTAGGAAGGGCACTTCCTGTCTGAGGCAGCATGCTGACCCGAACAGTGGTAGCATTTTTCCTCCGTTTGTGTACAGTCATCGTCCCTGTGTCCGGTTTGAGCAAAACTGTTCTCTGACCGAGCAGCAACGAAAAACCTCCCGAGACAGGCGAAGGAGACACAACGGCGTCTGCGACAGGTCAGACTCCAGATGATCGAAGAGGCCTGCAACAGTGAAGATGACACTGACAGACCATTCAACCAACAAGAACTCCAGATGTCGCTAAAACGAAGCAAGGACACAGCTCCAGGGGCCGACAGGATAACCTACTCCATGCTTTCTCATGCCGGTACAGCCGGACACGAGGCTCTGCTGCAAGCCATCAATGCTTCGTGGACAGCACAAAGACTCCCACCGGAATGGAAGAAGGCAGATATACAGCCCATTCCGAAGCCCAGAGAACCAGACAAACCGAGGCCCATCTCCCTTCTCAGTGGCATAGCGAAGACAGGAGAAAGAATGGCTCTCAACCGACTCAAGTGGAAAGTAGGCATCCCACACCCTCACATCTTTGCTTACACCGAGAACACCGGCACAGGCAACAACATCGCCGAGATACTCAGCACAGTGGACAACAAACCAGCTCTGGTGGTCTTCCTCGACCTGGAGAAGGCCTTCGAACTAGCAAATCCATTGGCCATTACAACTACGCTCGCTAAAAAAGGCGTCAAAGGAAGGTTGCTGGGGTGGATCCAGAACTACCTCACACAGAGAGAAGCAAGAGTACGCTTTCAGGGAGCAACCTCAAGCTACAGGGTCCATGAAAACGGAACCCCACAAGGAGGCATCCTCAGTCCAATGCTGTTCAATGTCCTGATGGAGAATCTAGTCAAACTTCCTTTCAGACAAACAGCCAAGCTCCTATGCTATGCAGACGACTTACAGCTTATAGTAAGAGGATCGAACAGACTAGCCAACACGCAACACGCACTCCAACTTATAGAAGAGGAGTGCAACAGACTTGGACTCAAGATAAATCCAGCCAAGTCGAAAGCGATGGCCATCTGCACAGACACACCAGACAAGATGCTCTCCATACAAAACACGCCGGGAGTCTGAACCAACGCCCACCAGTGTCTTGGAATCTGGTTTGACCAGAAACTCACCTTCAAGCCGCAACTCGAGTATCTCAGGCACAGGACGAAGAGCAGACACAATATAATGAGGTTGCTCACCAGCAAATCCGCAGGAGCAAACCTTCATGTGCTCAAAGCCTACTACACGGCCGCCATCAGATCGCTGGTAGATTACCTTGCTCCAGCACTCATTGGACTGAGAGAAGACCAAATAGCTAAGCTAGAAGTCATCCAAAACAATGCTCTCAGGACCATGCTCGGAGCACCCATGTGGACCAGAATTTGCAATCTGCAAATGGAAACCGAACTACCACCCCTGGCAGTACGAGTCAAGCAGGTGACAGCCGGTCTCCTCGCCAAAATCTGTAGAGCAGACAAGCCCACAGTTGCCAAGATTCGAATCAGTGCCTCCCTCCACCTCGACCACGGAGTGCGAGGGGCCACCTGGTCGCACGAGGCAAGCGAGGTCATCCGACACCTGCAAGCAGAAACACTCGTCAAGAACAACCAAGACACACGAGACAATGGTTACGCTGTTCCTCCACCATGGAGCCCCCCACCAGCCACACTCAAATTTACCGACCTAGGCGATAGTAAAGCCAACCTCCAGAAGGAGGACCTCAAAAAAATAACTCTCGAAGCCATAGCCACCGAGACACCGGCTGATGCAGCATCATACTTCACAGACGGCTCGGTGGACCCAAAACATCATAGATCCGGAGCGGCCTTCTACACCCAAGGTCAGAACCTCCATTGGAGACTTTCCAATGACTGCTCCACCCTACAAACAGAACTGGTAGCAGTCTCAAAGGCCCTACAACACGCTGCAACACAACACAACAAGTCCATCATAATTCACACGGACTCGAAATCGGCCATGCAGGCGCTGCAACACAGTCAACCAAGACACAACGTCCACATCATCACCTCGATCCTCGCACAGCTACAGGAATTCCAAAGCCAAAACCGACCAGTCGTCTTACACTGGATTCCCAGTCATGTAGGGATCGGAGGAAACGACGTGGCAGACAAAGCAGCCAAGGCAGCTACACGTTCTAGTAGCGTACACATCCAAGTTCCAGCAAGTGTGCAACAGATCAAAAATCACCTCAGAAAGACTAGCAAGCTCCACATCAAAAAGAGCTTCTTTCATGCACTCAACGCTGGTTCCCAATCAGCCAAATGGTACCTGGCGGCCACAAAAGGGGAACCACCTTTCGCTGACAAGAAAACTCCAAGACAAACCCAAGTCAGCCTTCATCGACTACGACTAGGGTACAAGTGCTCCTGGCAGATGATCGGAAATGACGTCATGGACTGCACCTACTGTCAGGAGCCAGCAGCCAACCCACTTGAACACTATCTCCTCGACTGCGAGGTCACACAAAGCCTCCGAAACCGAACTCAAATCTCCCAAGAATCACACACAACACCAGCGGCCACTCTAACCCGAAAGGCCACATTCACCACCTACTACGGGTCATCACACAATACCCACCACCCAGATAGCTTAGAAAGCATCCTCTCCCAGCAAGTGCGGACCCCAGTTCGGGGGGCGCGCCACTCCGAAACTGACCACGTCGAAGAGTGGGGGTTGGTGGTAAGCGTCCATTGATCGTGGGTCCGCTCACACTTGCAACCTGCAGTATCCTTCCAATCTGCAGGTAGGACCACCTCTAATCCCAATCCGGTCTGGCTGCTCTTGGAGCTCCAGCCGGAACCACCAAACGGGCCGCCTATAGGCAAAGGCCCGTGTCGGACTACGGTCCGACAATCTCAACAACAACAACAACAACAACAACAACCACCAGCACAGTCGCAGTCAGTAGCAGTCAGTCACAGAGCGAAGTGGAAGTCGGAGAAGGAACAGACACAGCTGATTGGCTAGTCATTGGACCTCTCCCACCTTCCCACGTACCCTGGAAAACCCAAGCACCTGACTTCAATTCTCCAACTGACAATTGTGTTGATTCGATCGACACATTGAGCCTCTCCTACAGTATCGGACCTCCCTTAGGAACCCCGAATGCTGCTGAGGGGCTTGGTGTGAAGAGAGAGTCGGCAGTGAGTTTTCAGACCTTTTTCTTCCACTCTAATCCTTCTCTTCCGTGCCGTGAAAGGACCTATTCCCCTGTCAGCTGACGTACAGGGGAGTGTTCGTCTGGAAACGCCCTCTGTCCCCACACCTCGCCAGTGCGTGTTAGTGTGAAGGGTGGAGGGTCAGCACAGCCTGCCGATTCGCCTGGGGACCTCTGTGATAGTGCAGGGTCTCCCCTACGTGAGGGGCGCAGGAAATCAGGGACATTGTTAGGGGAGATCTCCATAAATCTCCAAACTTTAAACAGTTAACATGCCTTCAATTAAAATTAAAGTGGACCTTACCATCCAACCGTGCACAGACCTCGCCTCACTCATTTTTCAGCTGACCTTGATATTTCAAATTCGTTCCTTCACAAACGACGATATCATCAAAATCTTTGTACAAACTGACGAAGACGCCGACCACTTCCACTCCCCAGCAATGAACAACAAACTGAAAGACAATGGCTTAACGGTCCTCAGTTCCCTTGAGTACCGTGCAAAATGCACCCTCATATGCAGGAAAGTAATCCCTCCTATTCTTGACAACCCAAACCTTCTGAATGTACTCAACTCACACAACACCAACCAAATGACATTTGCAGCCCGGATGGGAACTCTCCCCATGTTAAAAATCACCACAGCTACACAGACAGACGCCATCAAATTAAAATCTAACGGCATAAAAATCGGCAACAACATCATCCCCTCACGAGACATTGAGTTCCAACACTACATACAAGTTCACCAATGTTTTAATTGTTACAAATTCGGACACAACACCAACCGTTGCAGTAACACACAAACTTGCTCAAAGTGTGCCAATCAAGGCCACTCCTACCGAAACTGCACTGCCACTGTAACAAAATGCTGCAACTGTAAAGGCCCTCACGCTGCCATCAGCAACAAGTGCAAAATCAGACTCGACAATAGCACAACACCACTCCCTCCCCGCCGACCCTCACCTCCTACAGCACCTCCCACAGCACCACCTCCACCTCCCCACCACTCACTCCCTACTCCCACGACCCTCCCCACCCGCAGTTGCTGGACCAACAACCTGACCGCCCCCCCCCCCACCCTCCCCCGACACTGACGCAAAAATCACCACCATCATACTTTTGGCACATACCCTAAGCAACGGAAACAGGTCTCTTTTTCTGAAACTGGCAATTGATGGTTTGAAGGCGAACGGCCTCCTTACCATACACATTCCTGATTCCTTCAGAACCGGTCCCGACCTCATCTTCCCCACTGCCCCCATCTCCGACCGGACCAACATGCCCCCCCCCCACCCCCCAGAGAAACCACTGCAATCTCCCTCCGCCCCTCCACTTCTGCCATGCCCACACCTGACTTATCTCACCAATCTACTTCTATCTCACCCCCCAGAGTAATCAGTCCAAAACCTCCCGGCCCCTCCACCTTGACCTTGCCTACACCTGACTTTTCCCACACGACTACGATGACCTCCCGGACCACAAAACCCCGAACCAAACCCAATCCTCCCCTAACACCTCAGACTCCCAAGAATAAAATGGCAGCCCATCCCCCCACAGAACTAGTGGTCAAGACCACTAGACCTAAGAGGAAGAACACCTCCCCCCTTTCTCCCTATACACCTGACAGCAAAAGAATTATATAATACACACATCCAACTAAATCAATAATCAAAGTAAATCTATTCGGCACTACCCCAAAGGAAACAGAACAACCCCGACACGAACCTAGCACACTCCCCTCATCCTCCCGACTCCCCCACACACAGTCACGTAGCCGCCCATCCCTCACCTGCATAGACCACACTCAGACCACGCTCACAGTCACTCGATAATTTAGACCTCATCCCTGCACCCCAGAATTTCAATCTCATATAAGTAACCAAGAACAAATATACAACATGATCACCATTATGCAATCCAACTGTAGAGCATATCACTCAAACAGACACGCCATCTCTCTCCTCCTACAAGAACACAACCCAAACATCCTCCTCCTCAACTCAACATGCACAAACACCAAAATCAAGCACTTCGGCTACACAAGCAGACAATCACCCCACGAACTATTCGAGGGCGTTGCAATCCTCATCAGATCCTCCATGAAACACGAATTCATCACCAACTTTGCCTTCAAACACTTCATGGCCGCCAAGATCGACACTCAACACGGACAGATAATCATCTGCACAACATACTCAAGACCTAACTCTCTTATCCCCTTCACAGACCTAAACTCCATCTTTAACAACTCCAACCTACCTGTAATACTAATGGCCGACCTCAATGCACACCACACCGCATTCCAACACAACCGCATCGACCCCCATGGCCAGCAACTACACGCTTTGGTCACTCACAAAAACCTTCACCACATTGGCCCTTTCTTCCCCACATTCTACGCTGCTCACGGCAAAGGCACACCAGACATCGTCATCACCAACACCCCTGCCCTCCAATTCCAACACTACATCACTCCCGGCCCCCTATCAGGCTCAGACCACATTCCCATCACTCTTCACCTCTCCAACAATCCCATCCTCCTCCCAACAACCACACCTCAATACCAGTATCAACACGCAGATTGCAATGCCTTCCAAACCACACTTTCTGAACAACAATACGCACTCAACCTCGAACACCAACCCACTAGGAAGATTGAGGAAACCTGGACACACCTTTTCAACACTATCACCGCCATAGCAGATACCCACATTCCTAAACACCGGTTCCAGAGAAAATACTCCTTCACACCCTCCATAAGAACTCGACGCCTACTTCACTGCTACAGGACACGATTCGAACTAAACAAACTTAACCTAGCACCAGTTTACACAGACATCTCCACACTAAGAACACACATCATCCACAGCCTCCGTCAAGACCATGAGGTTCACTGGGCAAAACTCGTAGAGGCTGCCCAGGAACACAGAACACATAACCCCCGAGAATTTTGGCAAAGGATCGCCAAGCTGAAAGGAACTGCAAAACCCCCCTTTGATCACCTGCTAGTAAATGGTAGGAAAATCAATGAGCCAGCCGACGTAGCACAAACACTAAAACAACACTGGGAACACATTTTCCACCCACACCCCCCCCCCCCCCCACACAACAAAGGTACATCTTAAACCACATAAACAACATCACCACACACATGCAAACACTTCACGACAGAACAACTGACAACACAATAGATACCTCCACTCTCACACAGAACCACACCCTCACTGCTCCTTTCACCCCAACAGAAGTCAAACAAGCACTAGACAAAACCAAAAAGAAAACACCAGGTGACAGCAATATTGGTCAAGCAATCCTGAAGCACCTGCCCCCAGAAACAGTCACAGCCATTACATACCTCTACAACACCCAACTGGCTACAGGATACTTCCCAAAACTCTTTAAGACAGCCACAGCCATCATGATAACTAAACCAAACAAAAACCCAACAGATCCTCAAAACTACAGACCGATCAGCATACTAGAAGTCTTGGGCAAAACTTTTGAAAGACTATACAACACCCGCCTCAGATACCACCTTGAAGATGAACAACTACTGTCCTACAAGCAGTTCGGCTTCAGAGCACACCACTCGACTCAAGACGCACTCAATATAATGACAAACTACCTCCACATGAACAAAGGTGCATACAAGATAGCACTCATTACAAAAGACGTACAAAAAGCCTTCGACACAGTTTGGCACGACGGATTAAAGTATAAGATATGCACCAATTTTAACCTCCCTCAAAAATCACAACAATTACTATGTAACTTCCTAACAGACAGAAAAATGAGGATAAAAGTCACACCTGCCTTCTCTGACCAAGTCACACTGCACGCAGGAGTCCCACAAGGATCAGTCCTGTCCCCAACACTATACATTCTTTACACAAACGACTTACCCGACCCCTTACACATCGACTCTCTGACAATACAGTACGCCGACGATGTAACCCAACTAGTCAGACACATCACTCTTGATCACCTAACAGACAAAGCACACAGGGAACTCGAACAAGTTACACAATGGGAACTCCGATGGCGAATACAAACCAACCCGAACAAAGCACAAATCACCTACTTCGGCACCAAAAGACGACAACCACGTCACATTTTCCTAAACCCCTACATCGCCTACCCTTCCCCTATAACTGTCGAACGAACAAACACAATCCTAGGAGTCACATTCAACGACACCCTCACCATGACACCACACACCAATATGAAGGCTTTGATCGCAAACAAAACACTCGGGAAAATATACAGATTCAGAACCGCATCAATCAAAACCAAAACACACCTATTCAAAGCCCTCATACGCCCACTATTGACTTATGCACCCAACACACTCCAGCTAGCACCACCATCAAGCGCCAAGAAACTTCAAGTCATAAAAAACAAAGCACTAAGATTCATCCATAACACACACTGGTCATCCTTCACCCGAAATAGTCATCTACATGAACTCAGCTCCCTCCCCCCACTTAACATCGACTGGAGACAACTAGGTGACAAACAAATAGAATATCTCCTCACTACTTACCCTCAATGGCAGGATTACTTCGACAACATCATACTCCCACGCAGATTCAGAGACAGAAATCCCTCCATACTAAACAGACCAAACACTCCCCTCCCACCTCCCTTGTATTAATAACTTCCCTATAACCACACCCAACAATTTTCCCCAAAATAAAACCTAACCTCTCCTTAACCCTCACCCAACGATTCCCACCCAACCAATCCAAATCAACCTAACCTAATAGCTAACCTCTCCTCAGCCCACACCCAGCGATCCCCACCTAACCTAACCCAATCAACCTAACCTAACTTAAGCTTAACCTAACCTCTTGTCAACCCCACACCCAATGATTCCCACCCAACCTAACCTAACCTAACCTTACCTGACCTGACCAATTAACTCCTCCCCCCCTTAATCCAAACCCCACGCCACCAACTCAAACTCAAGACCACTCCCACAAAAAAAAAAAAAAAAAAAAAAAAGACCCTAACAATCCCCCCAAAATAAAAACCTAACATACCCAGCCGTTACTAGCAATCCCACACAAAATAAAAAATAACCATTCTACCACTAACTAACCACACCCTATCACTTCTCCCAAAATAAAAACCTAACATACCCAGCCGTTACTAGCAATCCCACACAAAATAAAAAATAACCATTCTACCACTAACTAACCACACCCTATCACTTCTCCCAAAATAAAAACCTAACACACCCAGCCGTTACTAGCAATCCCACACAAAATAAAAAATAACCATTCTACCATTAACTAACCACACCCTATCACTCCTCCCAAAACAAATACCTAACTTACCCATCCCATACTAACTCGGATGACATGTATGTTTCCCTTAGCCAATAAGGTCGAGGAGAGTTGCGCAGTACCTGCACGCAAGCCCTCTCCCTCAAGAATGTTACCAACACTGTTTTATGGGCCAATAAGGTCGGAGAGGTGTACCTAAAAACGGTACCATCAACGGATGATATGAACGCCTCCCTTAGCCAATAAGGTCGGGGAGGCGTGCATTGTTCCTGTACACAAACCCTCTCCCACAATAATGGGACCAGAACTCACAATACCTGCAAGAGCCTACCACGCAATTGCAGAAGTCCTTCACTAGCCAAAGGAAAGAATGAATGCAATAATTAACCCAACTCACAATACCTGCAAGAGCCTACCACGCAATTGCAGAAGTCCTTTACTAGCCAAAGAAAAGAAAGAATGCAATAATTAACCCAACTCTGCCAACCACCAACAAAACCTATAATCCTCCCAAAAGAAAAACTTAACCCACCCAACCTTACTCACAATACCACCTAAAAAAAAAAAAAAAAAAAATGCTAAATCTCCATCCAATCACTAATCAACACCTTCAATCCTCCCAAAAGACAAACTTAACCCACCCAATCTTACTCACAATCCCTCCTAAAAAAAAAAAGAAGCTAACTCACTATCCAATCACTAATCAACACCTTCAATCCTCCCAAAAGAAAAACTTAATATACCCGACCTTTCTAACAAGCCCCTTCGACCCTCCTAAAAAAAAAAAAAAAAAAAACCCTATGACGCAATACAACTATTCATTCGCAACACAAATCATATCACACCTAAGGAATCCTTCCATACTATAAATTAACCCAACAACCTCCAAAGCCCCCCTCTCCTCTCCTCGCCTCCCCTCTCCTCTCCTCTCCTCCCCCCTCCTCCCGACAACCGAACCATACCTGACCTTATAACAATTATCCTAACCCTCCCCCTCTCCCCTTACTACATTTCCACGCAAACACATACACACTCACACAACAACCCCCCTTAAGCAATTCTAATTCACCTCAAATCAACATACAACCGCCACCCCCGCCAATCCCCAAACACAAACTCCCCCCCTCCCACAACCAATCTCCAAACACAACACCCCCCCCCTCGCCAGACAAAGCCTCTCATAACACTACAACTCTCCAAAACCAAATCAAACATACCCAACCTCTATACCAGCCACTGTCAACAATATCGACCTAACTCAAGACTGAAACCAAACAACCTATATCTCACTCTCATCTCCGTTCACAATTTGACAAAGCTCAAATCTGTCCCCTGCTATTACTAAATAACTCTCCTACGATACACTCATCCTTTCTTACTACGAATACTTTGACATTTCAAGCTCAAAGATTCAAAACTCTTCCTCCAACTCTCTCCATTTCTCTCTGACATAGCTCAAAGACCCACAACTCTCAGAACCAAATCATAAACATACCCAACGTCTGTGACATCCAATTCTCAATAAAATCGACCTAACTCAAGACTGAAACCATTCAGCCTATCTCTCATTCTCGTCTCCGTTCATAAGTTGACAAAAAAGCTCAAATCTGTCTGCTGCTATTACTAAAAACTCTCCTACGATACGCTCATCCTTCCTTACTATGAATACTTTGGCATTTCAAGCTCAAAGATTCAAAACCCTTCCTCCAACTCGCTCTGTTCCTCTTTGACATAGCTCAAAGACTTTACCTTCATCTTTCTCCAAACAACCCTACGACTAGCTAAATTTCCATGTTTTCACCTTCTCTGTTACTTTGATCGTGTGTGGCCTGTGCGTCCGTCCACCTGCGCTTCTCGGCTTGCGCCGCCGCCGTGGCGGGGCGGTTCTTCCTCCGCTTTGCCAACACTGCCTAAGCTAAGACGACAACCAGAGCACCCGCGTTGGCCCTTTGCTTGCCCGGACCTGCTCCCGCCCTCCCTCTGCCTCGTCCTGATTGTGATTGTTGCACCCTCAGGGCATTTTGCCTACCCCCTCACGCAAGCGGTGTTTAGCCACTGCACCTGTTCTCTCCTTCTAAAATTCACTTCTATCCTCCCTTTATCCTTTCTCTGAACCTCCTTCCCCCCTGTCACTAGCATTTTTCTGTTCTTCTTGAGATTCATTCTGACCATTCTTCTTGAACAAGCAACACCTCCTCCGACGCTGCCTGGCTGCCTTCGCTTCTCCTCGCCTGCCTGGCGGTCCTCTCTCCCGCCAGCGAGCATGGCGACCCACCAGCTGTCTTTCTCTGAGCTTCCTCACCAACCAACTCTCATTCTGCCCATCTTCCTGAACAAGCAACACCTCCTCCAGCACCAGACTGTCTATCATATAACTTATATTATACAAGAAAACCACATTAGAGTTTCCTTCCATCCTGAGTGCTAGACAACATTAATATCTCGATACCCCTACAATGCCATGTACAGTTGTGGACAAAAAGAATTCAGCAGGGACGGTGTGTAAGCTGCACCTGCCTCATAACTAAACTAAATAAAAATAAAGTTGTAGTGTGGAAAGAAAATAGCCGAATTATAATCGCCGCCTCTATGCGACAGTGTCAAGTCTCCACTTACCACAACCCATCTGCCCCTACCCTCCCATAAACACCATTCCTTCCTTCCTCCATCCATCCCTGCTGAATTCTTTTTGTCCTCAATTCAACGTACTTATATATTTTCCTTGGATCGATAGGTCAAGTTGGGATAAATTTTGGTCGTATATTTACATTATACATATAGATTAATATAACTCAGCCGCATGACATTGGTATTTTGCTACCAATGTTAATTTTATTTTATTTTTTACATTTATTTATGTTGCTGCGAATTCATTGAAAATTTGTTGTATTATGAACATTTGTGCTTTCTGCTACAAATTAACTCTCATCTGACCTCAATAAGTAACACGTAACCTAACAAAATGACAATGCTATAACAAAATAGTTAACAGGAACGTAATCTAATTGGCTTGGAATGACTTATCCGATGACAGTGAAATGCGGACATAGGATATTCACTGTGTTTGTTATTATTAGTATTGTTATTATTATTATTTGTATTATTATTATTATTATTATTATTATTATTATTATTATTATTATTATTATTATTATTATTTAAGTGAATATAGGTCCCGTAGGACAAGTTAAGGAGGCAGCATGACTGACACTACAGTCGACCATCTATATTTTTGCAATTGTAAAGTATCTAATTATGTTTACAGTAAGTGGACCGGGAGAGCCACAGGATCGATTTAGCAACTCTAAGACAGGAGGCGAACGCTATATCCCTTCGTTGTTGTCATTATCTAATATACTATAGGACTAGGCATATGTGTGTGTGTGTGTGTGTGTGTGTGCGTGTCTGCTCTGGGCAGCCGAAACGGCACAATCGTGTTTCATCAAACTTGGTGGAAATATCGCAAAAAAATCGTAGACTGGAACAAACCTGGTCCCATGTCGAAGGTTTCTTTAGGAAGGCATTAATTAACCATTTTATTTACGCTGGAAAACGACGTCGATGTACACTGCCAGCCTTCTGGCGGTTGGGCGCTCGAATTTTTACTCTTCGGTAAACTATACCACCGGACTCGCCACCGGGCACGAAGTGCCCACGATCACTTGTCTAATATACTATAGGACTTGCCGTGTGTGTATCTGTTCTGGGCAGCCGAAACGGCACAATCGTTTTTCATCAAACTTGGTGGAAAAATCGCAAAAAAATTCGTACAGTGGAACAGGAGGTTGACAAAAATAGACAGATTCATACATGCACAAATAGACAATATGGCAACTAACATGACAGACAGACAGCTGACTGACTGGTTCACATTAGACAAACAGGCAGACACACGCCAACAACGGATAAGACAGACAGATTTGATGACACAAAGAGTACAGACGGGCTTACATTCAAACATAACGCATACGAACAGACAGTTGGGATGGCAATAGACAGGGCAGATAGACTTGAGACAGATTAGAAGGCATTAAACAAGAATAACACCAAATTGACTATAGCTGCGTCAGTGAGGGTTGGAGGTCTTACATCCACCGGCGTAAATAAGAATAACACCAAATTGACCATTGCTGCGTCAGTGAGGGTAGGAGGTTTTACATCCACCAACGTAAATAATAAGACGCATTGAAAACTAATACCCTCGCACGGAAAGAACATCGATGGTCGGTCAGTCATGTGAGATGGGCCTAAAACTGACTAACGTAGATGATGACAATGATGACTTAACACAGGTGATGACTTAAGCAGATGGTGACTAATATCACCAGAATCAAGCTCACTTCTCTTTATAATATAATTTATCTCGGAATGATCATCGGTGAATCAAAATAATTTTTTTTTTGTTGATTTTAACATCTCCTTATGGCGAATATTTCTTTAATTAATTATTCTAACCTATATTCTATTCCTTCTTATAATATATTAGATATTGTAAGTATCACGACCACGACCATGATTTTAACAACCACGACCATGATAAAAACAACCACGCCCATGATTATAACAACCACGACCATGATTATAACAACCACAACCATGATTAAAACAACCACGACTTTGATTATAAGAACGACGACCATGATTATAACAACTACGACCATGATTATAACAACCACGACTATGATTATAAGAACCACGACAATGATTATAACAACCACGACCATGATTATAACAACCACGACCATGATTATAACAACCACGACTATGATTAAAACACCCACGACCATGATTATAACAACTACGACCATGATCATAACCACGTCCATGATTATAACAACCACATCCATGATTACAACACCCACGACCATGATTATAACAACTACGACTATGATCATAACCACGTCCATGATTATAACAACCACAACCATGATTACAACACCCACGACCATGATTATAACAACCACGACTATGATTATAACAGCCACGACCATGATTATAACAACCACGACCATGATTATAACACCCACGACCATGATTATAACAACCGCGACTATAATTATAACAAACACGACCATGATTATAACAACCACGATCATAATTATAACAATCATGACCATGATTATAAAAACCACGACCATGATTATAACAACCACGACCATGATTATCTATACTATAGGAATAGCCGTGTGTCTGGGTATGTGTCTGTTCTGGGCAGCCGAAACGGCACAATCGTTTTTCATGAAACTTGGTGGAAAAATCGCAAAAAATTCGTATAGTGGAACAAACCTGGTCCCATGTCGAAGGTTTCTTTAGGAAGGGATTAATTAACCATTTTATTTACGCTGGAAAACGATGTCGCTGTACGCTGCCAGCCTTCCCGCCGTTGCGCGCTAGTAAAGCCCGAGCGTTCGAACTTTCATGCTTTGGTAAACTGTATCACTGGACTCGCCACAGGGCACGAAGTGCCCCCGATCACTTGTAGTATACTAGATACTTACAGTATCTTTAAGACATTAGCTATTGGAAATGTGAATAAATGTTTTGTTGTTAATCCAGTGTGAAATGTCTCGGTATTGGTGGTACAATCCTAATGGTCTCTAATCCTGTTGTGAGGTTAATCTGGGTTTATTAAGATTAAGGATTAGGTGTGGGGTTTCTTCTACCTGTCTTAGTCTTAGGTATGAACCTTATTATAACAATCACGACCATGATTATAACAACCAGGACCATGATTGTAGCAACCAGGACCATGATTATAACAACCACGACCATGATTATAACAACCACGATCATGATTATAATAACCAAGACCATGATTATAACCACCACGACCATTATTATTGTAGGTTATGTGTCTATGCTACTGTGCCGAGTAACAACCTTGTAAATAAGCTACTGTGCCGAGTAGCATTTATATATGTAATTACGTGGCAACACTGCACGTGTTATGTGGCAACATTGCCCCGAGGCTGCCATATGGCAAGGCAGTCTCAGTCTGACTCTATGGGTCGTGCAAGTCACACGCTAGTCACCACTTGTATTTCTCCTATCCGCTAATAAATGGACTTCAGTGTTACCCGGCGTTTCCCTACGCATCACTGCCTTCTTCAGGGAACACTTGGAACCTTCATGGCACAGTGAGTAGGATCTGTGGACTTACAAGTGTGTGAACAATGGATCGTTAGCCGGCGATGTGCGCGTCGACTCTTATTGTGTTGTGTTGTGTTTCGCCGCGACGTGCAGTGTTGCTCCGTCACAGTGCATTTTAGTGACGGTGGCAGTGTTAGTGTCAGTGTATTTGCGTGTCTAGAGCTGAGAGTTGAGCATTGGCCTGTTTTTTGTGGTACCCACGGAGCACGCAGGCGTACACCCTTCTCGCGTGACATCCGGGGAGACACTGACGTTCTTGCCTCTGCATCAGCTCCAGCCAAAGGCCACCGCATCCGCTATCTCAAACACACACACACGCACGCACGCACGCACTCACGGACAGAACAGTGAACTCTATGCGTTATTTCTGCGTTGTTTATTTCATATATATGTGGTTCGAGCTGATGAGGCGCCACTTTATATACTAAACAGAGCGGTTCAAGCATACTAAGATGGGCGGTGAGAAGGGACAACGTCAAGATAGGAGACACGACTCCCCACCACCTCCTCCTCTACCGGGCACAGATGGAGCTTCTGCGCCCACCGCCCCTCATCCTTCACCTCCAGCGACGGACATTGCCACAATTCTGAGGTGGATGGACTACAGGGACGAGAGACGCAGAGAGAATGAACTTCAGAGGGAGGAGACACGAAGAGAGGAGGAAAAGGCGCCCTTTGATGCAATATTGGCGACCCTGGCACTAACCCACCCTCCCTCACTCGCGCACCAAGGCGCCAGTACCCTCCCTCCTCCACCACACCAGTGTCCTCCAGCTCCCAAGGTATCTGTTCAACCCCCACCCGCCCTCTCACCAGACGTCACGTTTCAGCTTTTTCGTGAGTGGAGGCGGCGGTGGACAGATTACTCCACGATGATGGAACTTGACAGCATGCCTCCAAACAAACAGCTCATCCAACTGCGGATGTGTTTGTCGATGGAGACCCAGAGAGTTTTGGAGCACACTATGCAAGTGCCTCCCGATTCTACATCTTCAGTGACGGATGTGCTCGACCTTTTACAGGAGCACGTTAAAGGTCGGAATAACGAGGCCTTGCATCGCCGCGCCTTCACCAGCTGCAAGCAGGCGGAGAATGAATCCTTTGACAACGTTTTTGTACGTTTGAAGAGTTTGTCAGAGGAGATCGACGTCTGCAAGGCGCACAGCCGGGAATGTGAGGAAGCCTGGATCAAGCACGGAATCTTGGCAGGTGTCAGGCAAGAAGAGTTGGTGCAGAGACTCATCCCCCTGGACGCTTCCTCCACACTCCAGGTGGTAGTGACTGAATGTCGGTCATACGAGGCCACCAAGTCCGCTACCTCTGCCTTACGGGCCCCACCTGCTGTGAGAGCTATCTCACAGTACAAGAAGGGTAAGAAGGAAGCCAACAACGTGAAGGCTGCCGCACGTTCTTCCACGCATCTGTCTAGTGCTTCCTGTGGCAGCTGTGGAAAGCAGCATGGCCCCAAGGCATGCCCGGCCGCCGACGCACTGTGTCGTGGATGTGACCGTAAGGGCCACTGGTCTAACACAGACAGGTGCCCTGCATGAGGCCACAAGTGTTAGGCCTGTGGTCGTTATGGACACTACGACAAGTGCTGCCGCCAACCCAAGCCCAAAAACCCCAGACGAGGAGGAAAGCAGTGCACTTCCCTCGGGGTGGTTCACACGCAGCCCCCTTCAGATGGCCCTCGCAGCCCCAAGCAGCAGCTCAGTCACATGAGGAGGGTGGAATCGACCACACGCCCCAGGACTACCCCTTCCCCTACCATCCGCTTCGCCGTCACACACGGTGATGTGTCGGGTCACATCGAGGTAATAACGGACACCCGCGCTGATACTACGGTGATAGGCCTGAAGCACTTCCTGAAACTGGGCCTCACCAAACGCGACCTGGGACCACCGCCGCAGCTGCTGTACTACAATGCGGACGGTTCCCAGACGCCGGACGCTGTGGGCTCCTTTCAAGCGGAGATCACCTGCAGCGACAGGTCGAGTCACGGATGGATGGACGTGCAGCCTAATCTCGCTACACCCTTGTTGTCGTGGGAGCACTGCAAGGAGTTAGGCGTGGTGCCCAGAGACTTTCCTGAGCAGATCCCAGCTGCTCGGTACACGGCCAGCAGGGTGCGTGAATCAATGAGCGACGCGCCCGGCGCTGCTGCACAGAGCTGCCCAGAACCGGCGTCCACTCCCTCCCCGTCTCCACCCAAGTCATGGCTGCTTCCTCTTCACAGCGAGACGTCTCCTTCAGCCCCAAGGGCCTACTTCCTGAAGGAGTACTCGGATGTGCTGGTGACGAAGGAGGCCCTACGGACTGCGCCACTGAAGGCTATGGCGGGTCCACCCATGAGGGTACACCTGCGGGAAGATGGGCAGCCGTTTGCCATACACACTCCCCGGTTGATACCTCTCGCCTTCAGGGATTCAGTCAAGAAGGAACTGGATTCCATGGTGGCCCAGGGTGTCATCGTACCTGTTGGTGAAGACCCGTCCCCTTGGTGCCACCCTCTAGTCGCTGTGGCTATGACTAACGGTGGAGTGCGGATTACTACCGACTTGTCTAAGCTTAACAGCCAGGTCTCCCGTCCCGCCCACCCTTCGCCCACACCTTTTGCAACTATACGGAGTGTGGACCCGAAGGTACGCCACTTCTCGACAATGGACGCCCTCTGTGGATACTGGCAGATCCCACTGAAGAAGGAGGATCAGCCACTGACCACTTTCATCATGCCTTACGGACGCTTCCGCTACTGTCGTGGCCCTATGGGATTCGCTGCTACGGGGGACGCTTTCTGTCTCCGTGGTGACATGGCACTTCAAGGCGTGACCAACTGCGTGAAGGTAGTGGATGACATCCTCCTCTACGATGAGGACTACCTGACGCATCTTCGCCGCATCGACGAGGTACTGACCAGGTGTAGGACGCACGGCATCACTCTGAATGCCGAGAAGTTCGTCTTGGCCGCACCTGCAGTGTCTTTCTGCGGCTACCGACTCTCAAGGGATGGCATTGCTGCGGGCCTCTCCGCCCCCTAATGAGCCTCAGGAGGACTTTTGCGTGGACCCCTGACCATGACCTCGCCTTTCATAAGGTGAAGGAGGCACTGTCAAGTCCACCTATCCTCGCTACTTTCGACCCAGCGCTCCCCACCGTCCTCCAGACAGATGCCTCGCGCCTGTACGGGGATGGTTACGCCCTTCTCCAGGATCACCGTGTAGGAAAGTACCGGTTCGTACAGTGTGGCTCTCGCTTCCTCACCCATGCTGAGTCTCGCTACGCTACCATCAAGTTGGAGCTGCTGGCAGTGGTATGGGCCTTATCGAAGTGCAAGTTTTACTTGATTGGCCTACAGCACTTCGACCTAATCACAGACCACAGGCCCTTGGTCCCCATTCTTAATCACTATTCGCTGGACGCCATGGAGAATCCCCGCCTCCAGCGCCTGAAGGAGAAGATTTTGGCCTTCGTCTTCACCGCGTCTTGGCACGCAGGTGAGGAGTTGTGCATCCCGGATGCCCTTTCCTGCTCCCCAGTCAGCCGCCCAACACCTGAAGACGAGATGCTCAGCACCGAATCCAGTTTCTCCGTTAGCAACATCGTCACTTTGCAGGCCGTACAGTCCCTCCCCAGCACCCAGGCCTCAGTGTCGCCACCTGACAGCGATCTGGCCCTTGAGGAACTACGGACCGCGGCATGCGACGACCCCTCCTACACTCAGCTCTTGGAGAGTGTGAGGACTGGGTTCCCTCGCGACCGTTTAGACCTCCACAACGCCCTACGCCCGTATTGGAAGATACGTGAGGACCTCTACGCAGATGGGGACCTCGGGCTGTACGGTGCCCGTGTGGTCGTCCCTGCATCTCTCCGTCTTCGCTTTCTGGCCCGCTTACATGACAGCCATCATGGAACACAGGCCACCAAGCGCCGCGCAAGGCAGGCTGTGTACTGGCCCAGCCTTGACGCGGATATCGTCAATACGGTCCGTGCCTGTCAGCCGTGCCAGATCATTCAGCCCAGTCAACACCAGGAGCCCCTCTTGTGCGACGACGAACCCACCAGGCCCTTCGAGTCAGTGTCGGCTGATTTCTTCAGCGCAGCTGGGAAATATTTCCTAGTTGTCGCCGACCGACTCTCTGGCTGGCCTGTGGTGGTAATCTGTGGCTCGGACACGACGTCCGCGGCCACCATTCGCCACTTCTGGCACCTCTTTCGTAACCTGGGCGCCCCCGTACGTCTGCGGACGGACGGTGGGCCACAGTTCACCAACCGGGACTTCACAGGATTCCTGGAGCGTTGGGGAGTCCGCCACATCGTGTCAACACCCCACTACCCACAGTCAAACGGCCACGCTGAGGCTGCGGTCAAGACAGTCAAGCACCTCATCCTGGAGTTACGTAATACTCCCACCCACACAGGACGCTCCCCTGCCCAGATCCTGTATGGTCACCCTATCCGTTCTTGCGTTCCTGCACACGCAAAGGCCTTCACTCGCGAAGGAGTGGCAGAGCAGAGCCGAGAGCAGCGACCGCCGCGCCGCTACACGTGCTCAGGACGCCAAGGCTCGGTATGACGACTGTGCCCCCCCTCTTCAGCCGCTGGAGATTGGTGCCCTGGTCCGCGTCTAAGACCCGAAGACGACACGTTGGGACAAGGTGGGCATAGTGATGGGCATCGGCCGGTCGCGAGACTACAAGGTCAGGATGCCAAGCGGCCGCGTCTGGTGGAGGAACCGCCGCTTCTTCCGGCCAGTCCCACCCCCTGCTGCTGTCCCCCTGACCGAGGACGAGTCCCCTACACCTCACGAGGATCCATCCCACAGTGCACCTCGACGCTCGGAGCGACTTAGGACTAAGAAGTCCGCTCAAGACAAAGACTATGAGCGTGAGGGGGGGGGGAGATGTAGGTTATGTATCTAACCTACTGTGCCGAGTAGCAACCTTGTATATAAGCTACTATGCCGAGTAGCATCTATGTATATAATTACGTGGCAACACTGCACGTGTTATGTGGCAACATTGCCCCGAGGCTCTCATATGGCAAGGCAGTCTGTGGGCCGTGCATGGCACACGCTAGTCACTACTTGTATTTCTCCTATCCGTTAATAAATGGACTTCAGTGTTACTCGGTGTTTCCCTACCCATCATTGCCTTCTTCAGGGAACACCTGGAACCTTCAATTATAATAACCACAACCATGATTATAAAAACCACGACCATGATTATAACAACCACGACCATGATTATAACAACCACGACCACGATTATAACAACCACGACCATGATTATAACAACCACGACCATCTGGAAAACGTTGACGCTGTACCCTGTCAGCCGGACGGCGGTTGCGTGCTAGCCAAGCGCGAACGTTCGAACTTTCACGCCTCGGTAAACTGTACAACCGGACTCGCCAACGTGCACAAAGGGCCCATGATCACTTGTAATGTAACTACGCTTCAGCACCTACAGTAAGGCTGTAAGCGCAAACAAAGTTGGTAATTACACTAGTCCACCAAGAATTACGAATTGTGAGAGATAGAACTCTTGGCAAGATATGTTCAATCATATATGAGTACTGCACGGGGATGATGGATATGATGATACAGGCGTTGCCAAAGCAACGTTTAGGAAGATGCTAACTGCCGTAAAGCATGAAGGCTTTGCTGGTATTGCCCTGACTGCATAGTCAAAGTGAAAGAGGCGATTGTAAGCGACAAGGGAACGAGTTCCCGTGGGACGAAAATAGATGAAGCTTGAGCCTTGCTGGTTGCCAAACTAGAGCAAGTTGGGAAAGAGATCCTTGCTAATTCTGAGGATGTAGCCGATAGGAAGGAGGTGGTTGCTAAGAGAAGTTATGCCAAGGCATTAGCAGGGCCACGGGAGGTGGCGGAGAGTAATGCAGGATCAGAACAGGTTCTACAGCAGCTAGGGACTCTGAAGAAGTGTGTCGAAGAAATGAAAATTAACGGACCTACAGTTAGGGGAGAGGAGGAACAACGGGAACGTTTCCAGCACAGGAACAATGTAATAGTTTTCGGAGTCCCTGAGAGCCAGGCGGAGGGAACGGAGAGTAAGATAACACACGATAAGATGCTGTTTAAGAATATTTGGACAAAGGTTCTGAAAATGCAATCAAACCCTCAGGATGTGAGGAGGCTGGGACAAAAGCAGTGGGATAAGCCTCGCCCCCTCAGGATCACACTGGCGACGGAGGAGGAGAAATAGGAGTGTTAACGCTCATAGGAGCGTTATTGGTTTGTTGCTGGAGAAATAAACCCTCAACGTTGACGCGTACCATATAATTCGTAGTAACGCTGCTATGAGCGTTATCAGGGAGGTTATTCGACAGGCAAAAACTTAACAAGGAGCGAGGCATCTCGGAGTGTATTCATTCACCTAGATCGCACGGTGATGCAGAGGGAACAGCACAAGAAGCTCCTGCAGGTCTTGAAGCAGAGAAGGAAAGAGTCAAGAAGGAACGGGGACGGGTGTACATGGGTTATATTCAGGGAGAGGGTAGTGGAAGCAAGTGTGCCGACACAGGGCCAGGGGGCAGCAGGGCACCCTCCACTCGCTCTACCCCCCACCTGGGAGGTGCACCAGCTCCGCCTACCAGACAGGAGGCGAGCGCCGTGTAAGCAATGACATTTTTAACCACACTCTGCAAAATACAGTGTACTTAGCAAATGCTGCAGCTTCTGAGAATTGGGAAGGGGGGGCGTGGTTACTTCTAAGAGCAGAGACGTTACCGAGAACAAATTCTGGCTTGAATGTCATGTACACTAATACTGACACGTTCCTTGATAAGATGGAAGAGTTTGAAACACTACTGAAGGTACACCAACAAGAAATTGTAGGAGTTGTAAAATTGTTGTACAAGAACAGGAAAATCGACCCAGAAGAATATGAGTTCAGAATTGCTGGATATGACTCATTTACGAACCTGTTTCAAGAAACTTGCAAGAGGGGTGTGGTTATCTGTGCTAGACAAGGCCTTAGAGCCAGCCAGGCGAGGGTTCAGGGAGAGGATGGTTTTGAAGAGTCCAAGTGGTGTTAAATTAAATTAAAGGGAGGGGACTTACTTATCGTTGGGTGTATCCACAGATCCCCAAACTGTGGCCCATTAAATCAAAGGAACTTAGGAGCCTTAATAGACAATGCGGCGATGCTCAACCCTAGGCACCTCCTTATCATGGCGGACTTTAACTATGGCGACCTCGATATTACAAGGGAAATTACAACGGGATGAGGGAAGAGATGAGGGGTATCCCCTGGCCTGATTCATTATGGCACAAGAACGCAGACACTACGCTGAATATCATAACTAGTAAAGTGACCCATTTGATCGATAAATATATACCCAAGACCAAACCCAGTGTTTCTAGGAATACGAGGGGATCCCTACACATGAACCATGCACTGGTTGCAAGCGAGGTCAAGTCAAACCCAAAGGCGTTTTATCGCTATGTAAATTCGAAATTAAAAACGTAAGTAGGAGTATCAGATCTGAGGCTTGAGGATGGTAGTTAAGCAGATTCTGACCAGGATAAAGCGGAGGCATTAAACAGCTTCTTTTCCTCGGTGTTCACAAGAGAGTATGTGATTAACCTTCCTGCGTTTGAGGACATAGGGTTCGACACAGCACTGACCCACATCGTGTTCACAGAAGAGGGTATTAGAAATAAACTGTGAAAGCTTAAGGTCCATAAGAGTCCCGGCCCTGACATGGTGCATCCTAGAGTGCTAAGAGAGTTGTGCAACGAGCTTGCCATGCCCCTGAAGATCCTTTTTTGTAAATCCCTGGACAAACAAAAGTTCCCCAGTGAATGGAAAGTAGCTTATGTGAGTCCTATCTTCAAGAAGGGCGATTATCACTCCACGAACAACAATACACCGGTGAGCCTGACCAGTAGGGAGTGACAGTTTTGCAAAAGTTTTCAAAATCTAATTGCTTGGGTTGGATTATTTGTCTATCGGCCACGCTAATTCCGAATATGTTTGAGTTTTTTACATCATTGCATTAGAAGGTTTGTGGATACTTTTGGGTTTGGCATGAAAAACGCGAAAAAACTGTAAATAATAAAGGGACTGGCAATGTGGCACAAACTGTTAAAATCAAGTTATTGAATTGGATTATTCGACTACTGTGTACACTTGTTCATAATATGCTATTGTTTTACAACTCAATGCGCTACAAAATTATGCCGATATTTTTGCTGCAAGTCACCACATACGTATATTTCGAAAACCAGGGCCCAATATTACCAACGGCGTGGATAGATTCCGTGGAATGAATTCAGGACATTCCCGCTCATGGAACATTACCAAACTCCGTATATGTGCCAATGGTAGGCCAATGGCGATATTTACAGAGTTTGTTGAGGCTCCCTGGACGGGAATGCCCTGAATTTATTCCACGGAATCTATTCACGCCGTTGGTAATATTCGTCCCAGGACTGATCAACGAATTCAGCCCAAGTAGCTTGACTTGGACAGTTAAGGACAAAATCTCAGTCCGTACTTTTGAATAAAATATTGTTCAATAGGTGGTGATATTGAAGTGCTGAAAGTTGTTTTTTCTGTGTTGTTTTGCAGTTAGTTCAAAGGGCCGCCACCAAGATGGGTCGTCCTAAGATTAGCAACACTCAGCTGCGCCAGGGTAACGATAAGGTGTTCTTCCTGAGCACTCATCCACTGCCGACACTTTACACGACATCCTCTCCATCTCCTCCTTACTCTTTGACCTCATCTTCTCAGTTTTCCTCTCTTCCTCAGCCCTTTTCTTTGCCCTCTTCGCTTCCTTCTCCCTCTCTTTCAGCTTGGCAGTCACAATTTTGTCAACGCCATCAATGCAGCCCTCCCTTCCCTGTTTCCTCTGGGCTGCCAGGAAGCTTTTCTCTCGTTCGTGCACTTTGCTGTCGTCTGCCACATCAAACAACTTCTCAGCTATATCCTCGAACCTCATCTTCAGCTTCCCGTTCTTCGTTTTCTTCCTTTTCTGTTTCTGTCCATTTTCCTTCATCATCATCGTCTCCCTCCGCATCCTCCACAGGTCGTGGACTCTCATTTTCACCCTGATTTCAGAGATAGTGGGGACAGTGGCCTTCCTATACACATCCAGTACCTTCTCAGTCACCTTGTTGGTGGCATCCATATAATCAAAAGCATTTGTTCTTCTCCTTAACCTCTCGTTTTCTGCTTCATAAGCCAGGGCACTTCCAACTTCCTTGTTCAGAGGCAACTTGTTAGATGGCAGAGGCATCCGAACCCCGAACACCTTATCGTTACCCTGGCGCAGCTGAGTGTTGCTAATCTTAGGACGACCCATCTTGGTGGCAGCCCTTTGAACTAACTGCAAAACAACACAGAAAAAACAACTTTCAGCACTTCAATATCACCACCTATTGAACAATATTTTATTCAAAAGTACGGACTGAGATTTTGTCCTTAACTGTCCAAGTCAAGCTACTTGGGATGAATTCGTTGATCAGTCCTGGGACGAATATTACCAACGGCGTGAATAGATTCCATGGAATAAATTCAGGACATTCCCGTCCAGGGAGCCTCAACAAACTCTGTAAATATCGCCATTGGCCTGCCATTGGCACATATACGGAGTTTGGTAATGTTCCATGAGCGGGAATGTCCTGAATTCATTCCACGGAATCTATCCACGCCGTTGGTAATATTGGGCCCTGGGTTTCGAAATATACGTATGTGGTGACTTGCAGCAAAAATATCGGCATAATTTGTAGCGCATTGAGTTGTAAAACAATAGCATATTATGAACAAGTGTACACAGTAGTCGAATAATCCAATTCAATAACTTCATTTTAACAGGTTGTGCCACATTGCCAGTCCCTTTATTATTTACAGTTTTTTCGCGTTTTTCATGCCAAACCCAAAAGTATCCACAAACCTTCTAATGCAATGATGTAAAAAACTCAAACATATTCGGAATTAGCGTGGCCGATAGACAAATAATCCAACCCAAGCAATTAGATTCTGAAAACTTTTGCAAAACTGTCACTCCCTACTGACCAGCATAATAAATAAAGTACTTGAGAGTATTATCAGAGATGCCGCGCTGGAACATCTCCTACGAAACAACCTTGTAAAGGATTGCCAACACGGTTTTATGCCGGGGTACTCATGCTTAACACAGTTGCTCAAGGTATTGGATATTTGGCCCCATATTCCGGAACAGGGTGGTAATATCGACAACATATACCTAGATTTTGCCAAGGCTTTCGACAGTGTACCCCACGAAAGGATGAAAACCAAACTGGAAGGGTACGGAATTCGGGGAAATGTCCTAGCGTGGATAGAAGACTTTCTACATGACTGCAAGCAGTGTGTGATGATGAATGGCACGAAATCATCATCCGTACCTGTCACAGGTGGGATACCACAGGGCAGTAGGGTGTGTCATACGGAGGCGAATTTTTTTTGTTTGAGTTTGAAAAATCGGCCCATGGTATTAATGATGTAGTTCTATGTGCAGAATCATGTGATATCTTCAGATTTGTAAAGTTTATATTTTTTGCTAGGTAAATTTTAACTTGAAATCTTATGAAAATTCAGTATTCCTACCCTTTTACCATCACCACTAAATAGCTTATTTAAAGTAAAGTAAATGTATCAGGTTAATTTATTAGGATGAAAATGATCCAGAATAGTGAAACGAATGATCTTGACACATTTATTAAATTTAATATTCCTTTAGAAAACAAGATCATCAAATACAAAAACCGGTTTTACTACTACAACCCGGTGTTGCTGCACACCATAGAGAACATGTCTTTCTTGCTTCTGTTTCTACTCATCACCTCCCTGCTGACCACCTGAGCTCGGATGTAGCCTTCCCTCCTCTCCTGGCTGTACACGTGACTGCTGGCCTCGCTCACTTGCTGTACACAACGCTCTATACTCTGGGTGTGCGAGGGCCAAGCAGGGACATGCATGGGGTTGTCCAGGAAAGCTCTGATTTGAACATTGGTGAGGCTGCAGGTAAGAGGGGGCTCACTGCCAGCCTGGATGTTATCCAGATCTATGAGATCAGTGAGGGTCTTGGCAACTAGATTGACTTCAGGAGTCTTCCTGACCCTGAAGGAATCGTCACCAACTGATTCGTCATGCCCAGATCCTCTCAGAAGTCTCATATCCAAGATCTTTTTGACTGCCACTCTTCTCTCCTCCTCATCCTTACTGCAGAGCATTGTCTGCAGAACTGCCTCGGGATGAGCATACCAGGAAGATCTCCTCACAGTCTTCTCCACAATCTGAACAACCTTCCTTGGCTGACTCCTCAGGAGCTCAAGCTGGAAGAGAACATGCCTCGGACCTTCGGAAAACGATGACTTGACCTTGGTGTTGAACCAATTTGGCAAGTAGACACTCACGATGAATTGGACAATAAGTCTCAGGTTGTGAAGCTGGTTCCCTTTCAGTTTATGATGAGCGACCCAAATTCTGCAGAACCTGAGAGCCGTTGTGAGCCACCTAGAACGTGAGACTGGACCTATCTGCAGGTAAGCAAGTCTATCAGGCATGACCCCAGTTTTGATGGCACTGCAAATCATGTAACCATAGTACTGGTCAGTACTCAGGTCGTCAATGACAGTATGTGCAAGCTCAACGAGTGGAGGGCCAACTGTGATTTTTTCAAAGCTCGGATTTATTTCTAACTCAGTGGCAGAGTCCAGCATCTTGCCAAGAGGACCAGACCATCTGTTGTTAGAAAGAGTCTTGCCATCCAGCTCCTGGATCAGATGTCTGAGTGGCAACTCGTTGGTGTGGAGGTCACAAACAATCCAGACCAACTTCCTCCCAATCTTCCGCTCTATCCACTGTATGACCCCCCCTTGCCACCCTGTGTTCGTGTTGGTGCTGTCCCCTCCAATGGCCTGCAGGGTCTGGTCTACGTTCCTCTCTCTGAGCCAGTTCACAATGTTATCTGCCACTATCTCAGCTGGTTTCCTGATGTCATCTTTCTCTGGAGTGAAATGCCACAAATACTTCCCTCCTGGTTCACTGCAGCAGGAGTCGTGTTCCTCCTTCACCATGGCAGGGAACAACTTGTCAGAATCTCCAACTTTCATGAACACTTTTGTGTCATCCCTTCTCCCATCAAAGAACAAACAATTGATTCCATTTTCTCTTATCCCCTTATCAAACTCCTCTTCTAGGTTACTGACAAGTTTCTCCTGAGCTCTCCTTACTTTGTTATGATCTATGTTACGAACCCCTCCACCGATTGTCTTCATCTACCTACCCAGCACCACGATCAACGCCATCTAGGGACGAAACACGAGTATGGCTCGTCTTAGTTACCACTCCCGGGTTTCCCTTCTCCATATCCTGGTTGTTGCGTCACTTCCGCCTCAGTCTACTTTGTCAGCTCCAATTCGAGGAGAGGACACTTCACTCTGGGAAGCGACCACAGGATCACCTATCCTGGAAACCTACGGCACAGTGACTATTTACCGTCTTCTACCATACTCAGCCTTGCTCGTCAGCCATCTCAGCTCCTCACTTAAGTATTTGTAATCTTGTATTGCCTCTTCCCCCTCCACATTGCTTCACTATTGTTTTATGTTTTATTACTATGTATATACTGTTCGTGTTTAGGTTAAGTTTGGTTAAAGGTAGTGTATAAGCTGAATATTTTGTTAAGGAATTTATGGTACTGTATTATATACAACAAAAACTCGCATCCTTTGTCTACCCTTTTGTGTCCGATTGTTTTTGTTTTTTTTTTGTTGTTACCTGTTGGGATCTGGGTAGACGTATAACTATATTCTAAATCCCCAACTCGTAACATCTATCACCAGGTGAACATCATCAGGAGTTATCAAACCACCGTCAACCCAGGCAGCTGTTGCTATCTCTGCAGTTTCTCTGAGACCAGTGTGGTGTCGCATGCTGGCCAAAGCTATGCTCGGGATATCTTTCCTATTTCGAATTTTATGCCTGGAAGGTTTGGGATCATTATTTTCTGGGTTACGGACAAAGTCACCATTCTCCTGGTCAGCACTCGGATCAGCCATGGGGAAGTCATTAAACTCTGAATCAGCTTGACTCGAATCATCGGCCTTTTTTACCTCACCCTGGGCCTTCTCAAGTCTCTTTTCCTCGGCAACTCTTCTCCTCTTCTGTCTCTCTGTGGCATCCTCCTGTCTCTTGGACTCCGGAATATCTTGGCTAGAAATCATGAGAGCCCCTATACTGCCAGTCTTCTCTCTCTGTGCTTTGACAAATGCCAGTTCGATCACAGGAATCTTCAGTTCACGCTTGCAAATACAGGAGATGTGGGCCTCGGATTTACAGTCACGATCGCATCCAAACTCAGGACAGAGAACAATTGGGCACTTGCAAGTAATTATGTCAAATAACTGGTCCAGTTGCTTGGCAAAGCTGTCCTTAACTGCAAGTTTTCCTCTCCCAAGAGAGATATCTCTTGCCTTTTCCCAACTGGCTAGCAGTCTCTCACTAATCTTCTTCTGACTTGTTATGACTGGAGGCTTGAACTGAGCGTTAGCCAGAGTGTACTGTGCCAAGACAGCTTTGGTCATATCACTGGCAATGTCTTTGTTTGTGTAAGTTCTTTGGTTCTTTTCACTAATTTGCCTGATTAAAACACCGTGTCTCAAAGCATCTCTCAATGTAGGCAACTCCGACTTCAGGAGCTCTCTCCCAGACCCAAGATAGTGACTGAGATGGCTGGATTTTTGGTTCCTCGTCCTGACACAAGCAGCCATCGCAAATATTATCAACTTATAAATGCATCAGAATCTGAAAAAGAAAAAAAATATTGTTAGTTGGGTTGTTAAAGAATGAAGTCAGAAAGCAATGATCACTACAGTATTTAATTGTAATGCACTAATGCAGCTGTACGTTAGATTTTCGATAAATTTCACGTTAAAATTTACCTAGCAAAAGGTTGCAAAATATTGAAACTGAAATTATTTTCTGTTTATATACACTAAAATCTACCAAAGAAGTGATGGGCCATTAGTTTTAGCTGATCTTCCCTCCTATGACACACCCTAACAGGGCAGTATATTGGGCCTGCTGTTGTTTGTTTCATAAATGACATGCCTGACGTTGTACACTCCTCCATACAAATGTTTGCGTATGTGGCCAAGTTATTTCGGGAAATCAAGAACCATGCGGACTGTGAATAGATGCAGAAGGATCTCTGTGAACTACAAGAATAGTTGAAGAAATGCCTGCTGAGATTCAATGTCACCAAGTGTAATAGGATGTACCTGGGGCGTACTGACGGTAAGGAGGCGTATCATATGTCTCAAAGGGATGAAGAAACTGCACTATTTGAGACTGAAGGTGAGAAGAACCTAGGTGTGTATTGTTTTTGCCGCTGGCTTCAACTACAGTGCTGGCGTTGCCTTACCCGAACAAACATTCAATCTATCAGCCTGCGACCACGTTCGCCCCCCCCCCCACCTCCCCTTCCACGCGACATGCACAAACAAGGTGCCCTGATTCTGCTGAGTGTATGGTTTAAAGTGTGGCGTGGCCGCCTGGCCTCCATGAGGCACATCGCCTTCTCAAGTGATGCTGTGAGGACCATGCAGCCACCAGCCCTCTGTGATAAACACCGACTCCCAAACCTGGCCAAGTTTTGTGCTGGAACAATTTACACAGTACTATTGTCCCTTGGAACACCATACTGGTTCGCATTGACCCGCACTTGTGAGTACAGCCAAAGTGATGGCATACCCCTCAGTACTGAAATATTGGTGACTAATTATGCCTACTCGTTTCTGCCTTATCTGGAGAAATAAGACAATGCAGAATGAAGTGTAGCAAGATTAATAGATTTATGAACTGTGTATCATGTCGCTATGCTTAATATTCAATTGTAATTAAGATGAATTCGTCTGAGGCTAACTAATTATGTATCAGAGAGATCACCATGTAATTCTAATGAACGCCTTGTTCTCTGCAGGTTTTGACCACATCAATAAATATTGCATGTGTCAAAAGGAGAGTTTCAATCATTCCCTTCGACTTGCCCGTCACCTAAACGTCCTTAACCAAGGCAGTTACAGTATGTGGACAACGAGCTTCAAGAGTAAAGTGCTTTCCTATCTTGAGTACTGTCACCCCGTCTGGTCCCCGAGATATGCTAAGGACTGTCAGTTGGTTGAAAATGTTCAAAGGAGGGCCACCAGACTGGTGCCTGCACTTCGGCACCTCAACTACCCCGAGAGGTTGGAGCGCCTGAACTTACCTGGCTTATACTACAGACGGGCAAGGGGCTACCTATTGAGGCGTATAAGCATCTCAAGGGACACTACTCAGTCGAGTGTCCTTACTTGGAGCTGGCAGGGGTCACAGCTCAAGATTGAAGAAGCCGCAGGTCCAGAAAACTGTGAGGGCAAACTTTTTCGGAGTGAGAGTTGTGAACTCTTGGAAGAATCTACCAGGTTCAGGTACATTCAGGAGCTGGTACATGCCCAGTACTTGCCAACAGTTTGTAACAGAGACGTGGCCGATCGCCTGAGCGGCCAACGAGCCGATCATTTAGTGAAGAGGGTAAAAGGAAAAAAAAAGTAACAGAGACGCGACCGATCGCCCAAGCGGCTAACGAGCCAATCAGTAGTGAAGAGGATAAAATTAAAAGTAAGTAAACATATTCATTCGCCCTCAATAAATCTTAAGTAAAAATAATCTGAAATGATTTTTGTTATCGGAGGTGGCAGGTTGGTGGTCTGGCCAAACACCTACTTGACCCAGTAGTTGATATTGTATGTATATTATGTATGGGAATATATACATTGATATATATTAATTATATTATGTAATATGCACTTATATATCTGCCTTCTATGTATGTATTCCATTTATATATACAGTATTACTTATTTAGCCTAGCCAGCAGCATGTGGCAATGTCTTTATTATGTCCCATACGCTTAGATAATGTGCCTGGCGACATCTGGAAAAAAGATAATGTATCACTTGCCACAAGTCGCCTGAGGGCTCAGTGGCCAGATAGCAAGAGTAGGGAAGTGCCGCCTTTGCCTGTACCTCTGCACGTCCAGCAATAAAAACCAACAAAGAACCCTACAGGTGTTTGTGTTCGCCCCTGTATTTAGAAATTAGTACTTAGAACATGTACATGGCGTAGTAAGTTAATTAACTGGATCAGTGCAAGTGAAGTTTGTTTTGCAAGACCGGCGCATGGATTTTCCCAATCTGCCAACCGCCAACTTCTCACCCCAAGAGCTCGCTTTGAATTTACAGCAAGTTTGAGAAGTGTTGCAGTGACAGCAAGTTTCTGTGAAGTGTTATAAGTGCCTTGTGTGTGCCTTTTTTCTAAAGGATTCCCCAAGGTGGAAGGCTTGTACATGGCATTAAGGAGCAGCGTTCAGTGCACCCTCCTCTGGCCGTGTCTAAAGGGTGACTGACTCGCTCAGTGAGCCCGCCCCCTCTACCTCCTCCACCAGCCACACACCACCTCACGCGCGCACAAACACATATGACTGTACAGATTGCAGTCATTTCTTTACATATATTTTATATATAATCTACTTATCTGTGTATTTAATTAAATTTTTTCCTAGATCTTATTGATACGACGGGCTGACCGGTCAACACTGATTTGAGATACAGTATACAGATTAAGTATTTATGTCTCATGCCTTACATAGTGGTGCAGCTAACGCCCGGATGAGTCAGACGGATGATGGCTCTGCAGAGATGGATGACTAGGCAGAGTGAGATGCTCCAGCTTCTCCCACCACATCTCGAAGTCCTTCACCTCGATCTTCAGCCTTGTCTTCAGAGATAATTGCTTTAATGAAGTTTATGGTGGATGAAAGGCGTGAGGACGAATCTAGAAGACATGTTGAGGATGAAGAAAGGAGACAAGCTGAGGCAGACAGAGACCACCAACGGAGATTGGAAGATAGTGCATGGTTTGAAGCTTTGATATCTAGCCTTACTGTTAACCAAGCGCCTGGCTCTTCCACTGCTTCGGTATCAACTGGTACAGGTACCTCGTCAACGCCTTCTTCACGCCCTCCAGCTCCTCCCAAAGCGGCTGCCCAACCCCCACCCATCTTGAAGCCTGATGTGACTTTCCAGACGTTTTGTGAATGGCGGCGACGGTGAATTGATTATGCTATAATTGTGGATCTCCAGAGCTTGTCACTGCCTAAAAACTCATTCAGCTACGTATGTGTCTGTCTTTGGAAACGCAGCGTGTCTTGCAACATACGTTGCAGATGCCCCCGACTTCTTAGTCGTCTGTAGAGAAGGTATTGGATGTTCTACAACAGCACATCAAAGGTCAGCAGAATGAAGCTCTACGCAGGAGGTAATCACCAGCAGTGCGAGGAGACCCAGTTGAAGCAGGTGATTCTGATGGGTGTTAAGGATGAGGAGCTTGTCCAATGCCTCACCTCCCTCGACTCTTCCTTTTCTAATAAAGATGTGTTGCCAAAATGTCGCTCCTATGAGGCTGCCAGGTGTGCCGCCTCTGCCATCCGAGCTCCCCCTTCAGCTGTACGGGCTATGTCCCAGTACAAGAAGGACAAGAAGTCTACCCCAACGCCTTCGCCCACCACAATCACGCCCGGCTCCTTTTGTAACAGCTGTGGTAAGCAGCACGGAACACAGGTGTGTCCAGCAGCTGAGTCTACCTGCAACAGTTGTGACCGTAAGGGCTACTGGTCACTCACAGTACGGTGCCCAGCCAAACACGTCCAGTGCAATGTGTGTGGTCGTCTAGGCCACTACGGCAAGTGTTGCCCTACCAACAAACCCAAGGGACAGCTTCGAAAGAAGCAGCAGCGCCCTTCCACCAGAGAGGGCCGCCCACAGTCGTCCAATCAGAAGCACGACGACCCTGGACAACGCTCGAGCCATATTAGAAAGGTGTACTCCCCCTCACGTCCCAGGACCAAAGTTCCCCAGCACATCAGCGTCATCGTGACCTATGGCAGTGTGTCATCCCTTCTCCAGATGCTGTTCGACACCGGCGCTGATACTACAGTCATCGGTCCCCAGCATTTGCAATGTTTGGGGCACTCTCCAAGTGATCTAGGACCGCCTCCCAAGGATCTCCGCTTCACGGCATATGGTTCACAGATGGCCCCAGCTCTAGGTTCACTCCAAGCACAAATCACCTTTGGCAACAGGTCGTGTCAAGCCTGGATTGATGTGCATAATGGCCATCATCTCCCAGGATTTCCCCAAACCTATTCTTGAGGTAAAACACGCCAACAGGGTGCACGAAAGGAGCAACAACCACCCTGCTGTCGCCCTACCCGTACCTCTTGTCAGCGACACCTCTCCTTTGGATGCTCGGTAGTACTTCCTGAAGGAATTCAGCGACGTTCTGGTGACCAAGTCCGCTCTGGAATCCAAGCCTCTCAAGAAGATGGTAGGCCCCCCCCATTAGGATCCACTTGAGAGACGATGCAAAGCCTTTGCTATCTACACCCCTCGACTGGTCCCCCTGGCCTTCCGTGATGTGGTCAAAAACGAGCTGAACTCCATGGTCGCCCAAGAAATCATTGCACCAGTCGGTGATGACCCGTCTCCATGGTGTCACCCTATGGTAGTCGTCGCAAAACCTAAAGGTGGTGTTCGGATCACCACTGACCTCTCCAAGCTCAACAGCCAGGTGTCTTGTCCTGCGCACCCTTCTCCCACGCCCTTTGCAGCCATCAGCAGTGTGGACCCGAAGGCGCGCTTCTTTACGACGATGGACGCCCTGTGTGGATACTGGCAGATAGAGCTTGCCGAAGAAGACCGACCACTTACAACTTTTATTAGTTATCGCCGTGGCCCCATGGGATTCGCCGCTACAGGAGATGCCTTCTGCCTTCGAGGTGATATGGCTCTACAAGGTCAGGCAAACTGCGTGAAAGTGGTCGACGACATACTCGTGTACGATGAGGACTAAATGGATCACATCTGCCATATCTACAAGTTACTCAACTGGTGCCGGAAGCACGGCATCACGGTAAATGCCGACGAATCTGTTCCTGCCGGCTCTTCAGTGGACTTCTGTGGGTACACCCTCTCCGGGAACGGTATTGCAGCTGACCCGGAGAAGGTCCGCACATCACGGATTTTCCCACCCCTCCCAACCTCGCCGACTTGAGGTCCTTCATCAGTCTCGTCAACCAGTCAACCAGTTTTCGACGGACATCTCCGCAGCCGCCCAACCACTTCGCCCCCTCATGAGCCCCAAGAGGACATTCCTGTGGACTCCCGAACACGACAAGGCCTTCCAGCAAGTGAAACAGGCCCTGTCGAGTCCATCTGTCCTCGCCACGTTTGACCCAGCCCTGCCGACGGTTCTGCAGACAGATGCCTCACGCTTGTACGGCGTGGGATACGCCCTATTGCAGGATCATGGTGGAGGGCAGTTCCGGCTCATCCAGTGTGGCTCGCGTTTCCTCTCTGACACCAAGACATGCTATGCTACTATTGAGTTGGAGTTGTTGGCTGTGGTTTGGGCGATGTCCAAATGCAGGTTTTACCTCATAGGCCTGCAACACTTTCTCCTGGTGACCGACCCTCGCCCGTTTGTCCCGATCCTCAACCACTACACGCTGGACGCCGTTGAGAACCCTCGCCTCCAGCGTCTGAAGGAGAAGCTCTCTCTAACATCTTCACAGCAGTGAGGCGTGCGGGTAAGGAGCTCTGCATCCCTGACGCCTTATCCCACGCTCCTGTCAGCCGCCCTACTCCAGAAGACCATGTGCTCGACGCCGACCTCGCTCTTTCCTTCAGGACTGTGGTCACCCTACACGCCATCCAATCCCTTCGTTCGGACCTGTCACCATATGACGACAAGGCAATGGAGGACCTTCTAACAGCGGCCCGGGATGACCCTTCCTACGTCCGACTCGTCGAGTGTGTAAGGAATGGATTCCCTAGCAACTGCTACGACCTTCACAACACCCTGCTCCCATATTGGAAACTCCGCGATGAACTCTACTGTGACGGGGACCGTGTTCTGTACGGAGCACGTGTAGTTGTCCCTGCTGCCTCACGTCCCCACGTCTTGGCTCGCCTTCATGACAGTCACTGTGGAGCTGAGGCCACCAAACGACGTGTAAGACAGACTGTGTTCTTGCCTGGCATCGACTCCGACATCTCTAATGCTGTCTGTGCGTGTGAGCCCTGCCAAGTACTACAACCCAGCCAGCAGCAGGAACCCTTCATGAGTGACGACAACCCCAACCGCCCCTTTGAGTCTGTGTCGGCCGACTTTTTCTGTGTGTCAGGAAAGTCCTTCCTTGTTATCGTCTACCGTCTCTCTGGTTGGCCGGTTGTCATCAAGTGTGGTAATGATACGACGTCTGCCGCCACCATCAGCAAGTTCTGCCACTACCTCCATGACGTGGGCGTTCCTGTGCGCCTGCGAACCGACGGAGGGCCCCAGTTCACAAGCTGGGACTTTGCTGCGTTCCTTGACCTATGGGGAGTCCGGCATGTGTTGTCATCGCCCCATTACCCACAGTCCAACAGCCACGCTGAAGCTGCCGTCAAATCCCTGAAACGCCTCATCTTCAAAGTGGCCCCTTCTGGGAATATTGACTGCGAGGCCTTCGACCGGGTTCTCCTTGAACACACCCAACTACACCGGACGCTCCCCTGCCCAGGTCTTGTATGGACGCCCCCTCCGTTCTTGTGTCCCTGCTCACCCTCAGTCCTTCTTCAAGGAGTGGCAGGATAAGACAGAGCTGCCGAATGTGTTCATGATGTCGTCGCCCGCTACAACGACCATGCCCACTCTCTCCCCAAGTCGAGTGTCGGCACCCAAGTCGGTGTTCAGGACCCGACCACCCTACTTTGGGACAAAGTGGGCGTAGTCATGGGTCTCGGCATGTCACGGGACTACCAGGTGCGGTTACCCAGTGGTCGTGTGTGGTGGAGGACCCGCCGTTTTCTCCGCCCTGTAACAATGCCTTCTGCTGACCCCGTCACCAGTGTTGAGTCCCATATCCTCCCCAGTGATCAAGTCCCTCGACGCTCAGAACGGATCCAAAAGAAAAGGTCAGCTCAAGACTTTGCTATGAGCGTATAGGGTGGGGGGGGGGAGGTGTATGTATATTATGTATGGGAAATATATACATTGATATATATTAATTGTATTATGTAATATGTTCATATATATCTGCATTCCATGTATGTATTCCATTTATATATATTACTTATTTAGCCTAGACAGCAGCGTGTCGAAATTCCTTTATTATGTCCCACACGCTTAGATAATGTGCCTGGCAACATCTGGAAGTTGCTAATGTATCACTTGCCACAAGTCGCCTGAGGGCTCAGTGGCCAGATAGCAAGAGTAGGGAAGTGTAGCAATAAGAACCTTCAAAGAACTCTACAGGTGTTTGTGTTCGCCCATGTAGTTAGAACTTAGTACTTAGAACATGTACAGATATCATACTGGGCTATGTTAAATAAGATTTTCTAGCACAGAACTCAAAGTTTTGTAACTGAAAACCTATTGTATTCCGTGTAGCAAATGTAATTGTAATTATGTAGGACAGACAGGAAAAGCACTGCAGCTCAGAATCAAACAACATAAGTACAATATCAGAACAGCATCTGAAAGCAGTGCCCTGTTGGTTCATGTTAGGAATAATAATCATCCCATTGCTTGGGAAAAAAGCTTAGAAGTATTTAAATCATCTTGTGTCACAGAAAGACTTCTGGTTGAAGCTAGTTTGATTAAGGAATTAAAATCAATAAACCTTAGTGATGGTCAGTTCAAAAATGATAATATGTTACGTAAATTTATTTGTCAGTGGCCCAAGGTTAAAAATGCTTTGAAAACCTTTGATCTAGATGCATGATTGTTATTTAGTGGGTCCCTTATTTTTGACCTGACCTGACTAGTCACGTCACCCCCCTTCTCTTAAGCTCCTCTACGTGTGTGTTCGTGTGTGGATGACATCATTAAGACCTGACCTCATGTTTTATAAGGTCACCCTGTATATTTAAGCCTCTCTCTGTCCATGTAATCCAGTTGCCTCTGAAGATGTCTTGAATAAAGACGAAAGCTAAGGTGCTCCGTTGTTTACCTTTTCCCGTGTGATTTTATCAAGATATATATATATATATATATCTACAAGCAAATATTTGGTATGAGCATGGGTCTTTCTGCTCCTCTAGCTTGTATTTATATGGAGTTTTTTGAGTCTAGATTACTACCCAATATAGTGGACTTTATTCCTCCATGGTATAGATATGTAGATGATGTTCTTTGTCTTTGGCCTATAAACAGTGACCCATTTGAATTTTTAGACAAACTTAATAATATTGTCCCCAGTATCACGTTCAAAATTGAAAGAGAAATAAATGAATCCCTTCCATTTCTTGATATGCTTATCATGAGAAATGGCCAAAACTATAAATTCAAGGTATATAGAAAGCCCACACAGGTAGACAGTTTCATTCACTTTTTATCGAATCACCTTGAGTCTACCAAAATGTCAGTTTTTTCTGTTATGTTCTTAAGATGTCTGCGTATTTGTGACTCTGAATTTATTGACGATGAATTGAAACACATTCGTTCTATTGCACATAAACTTGGGTACCCTTCTGTGTTTGTTGATCGTTGTTTTAATAGGGCTAAAAAATCCTTTCATTCCTCTCAAACCAGACAAGTTCCTACACTTAAGAATATTTTGACTCTGCCCTATCGTAATGAATTTGTCCCGTTAGTTCGGTCCCTCAAGCTTCTAAATATTAATGTTGTTTTCAAGTATGACTCAACCATTACTAATATGTTAATAAGGAATAGCCCAAGTTTGAATGTAAATGGTAGTGTTTATTGTATTCCATGTAGCAAATGTAATTGTAATTATGTAGGTCAGACAGGAAAAACACTGCAGCTCAGAATCAAACAACATAAGTATAATATTAGAACTGCATCTGAAAGCAGTGCCTTGTTCGTTCATGTTAGGAATAATAATCACCCCATTGCTTGGGAAAAAAGCTTAGAAGTTTTCAAATCATCTTGTGTCACAGAAAGACTTCTTGTTGAAGCTAGTTTGATTAAGGAATTAAAATCAATAAACCTTAGTGATGGTCAGTTCAAAACTGATAATATGTTACATAAATTTATTTGTCAGTGGCCCAAGGTTAAAAATGCTTTAAAAACCTTGGATCTAGATGTATGATAGTTATTTTGTGGGTCCCCTTTTTTTTTTCTGACCTGACTTGACTAGTCACGTCACCACCCTTCTCTTAAGCTCCTCTACGTGTGTGTTGGTGTGGGGATTAGTGGATGTCATCATTTTGACCTGACCTCATGTTTTTAGGTCACCCTGTATATTTAAGCCTCTCTCTGTCCATGTAATGCAGTTGCCTCTGAAGATGTCTTGAATAAAGACGAAAGCTAAGGTACTCCGTTGTTTCCATTTTCCCGTGTGATTTTATCAAGATTTATCTTATCCACGTTTTCATTGTGGATTTTCATAAAATATATATATATATATATATATATATATATATATAAAACGTGACATTCTGAAGCGATATTACCAGACTAAGGCTGACATTTGCAGTCTCGTCCTTTTTATTTAAGCAATAAATATACAGTATGTACTGTATATCGTTGTCTCATTATTCCCACACTATCAACGATACCATTAATGTTGAATAGTATCCTGAACACGGCCGCGAAACCGTTTAAAATTTCATCGAGGTAAATTGTTCGGACAAATATCGCTACGCCTTGAGATGGCCGAGAAATTACGCTTGTCACGTTGTCTCTCTCTAGGTAAGGTTACGTTATTTTTAGGTTAGGTTTACAAACAACAATTAAATTCTCGGTCATCGCGAGAGAACCCTAAGTGATTTGTTCATACTATTAGTCTCGACCTTAAATTTTTGGCAACACCAACAACAAGGAATATCTAGTAATATTCATTGACCAACAAATTGAGACAAGCCTTATCTAAACAAAACTTCCTCAGATCGTCAGTGTACTGTAGGTTAGTTACGGTCCTGGGTGTCTGGCTTCAAGAAGAAAACAAAGAAGTTATATCACGGTTATATTATGGGAGTTATTCCAACAATTGCCATTTTGTCAGGCACCACTCATTAACCCCAGAACGGTGAGGCGGCAACACGACGACCACCAATCCTGACTCTTCAGTTCCACTACACTGTCTCCCAGTAGACTCGCACACTCAGTTGCTCTCCGTTTTGTGGTGAGAGAGGACGCATGTTCACGCTCTCTAAGCTCTCAGTAACAGAAACCTCCGGATGAAGAGCTGATATACATTCTCTTCGGTTTGTAATTTATCTCGAGAAGTCTAACTATAAAGTCTAGCTCGTTGGTAGTTTTCACATACACACTTTCTAGCATAGATATGGCATTTTCAAAGGTTATACACGCCTCAATATATTCATACACAGTATGCGATACACTGTTCACCAGAGTTCTGAGTTTGTCAGGAGCATTTTCTCCACACTCCTCAATGAAGTTTATGAATGTGCGATGCCAGTGCTTCCACTCCTTGGCTGCTGTAGGCGAGGTAGGATCAATATTCAGACGTGTGGGTCTTAGTAACTTCTCCATGGTAGGCTTAGATGAGTCAAGAAAATTGTGGTTGGACACAAAGGAAAGCAAGACCACAGTGACACCCGGAACCGGTCAGTTTGTCAGGAAACATCATATGGATACCGTGTGTGCAGGTGGTTAGTTGAAGAAGCGTTTCTCACATATGTAGTGAAATGAGTCAAGTAAATTGTGGTAAATAAAACACTTGGTTGCTACATCCAAGCTTTACTTGACTCATTTCACCTCATATCTGAAATAACACAATGGCAAATGTTGTAGCAATTCAAAGAGAAAGAAAAATAAACATAATATATAACATGGTGGTTTTATCCTAATAATGAAATAGACTTAAATTATACTTACACACAAGAACAAAATAATATTACAGTATTTTCAAAATGATATTTTAAAAATATCACAAACACCAACAGGTTAGGTTAAGTTAGCGTTAAGGTATTTATTTAAACATCGGGTAAAATAAGCCGAAGGGTAATTTCAAGTGATAATTTTTATTTGTAAGACTCAAAATTATGGGGAGAAGTGTTCACATTACTGAATTCGTTGTCCTGCTGATGTGATCTGTAAGCTGGGAGCTCTTTGGGGCACATAGATTAATACAAGTGATCGTGGGCCCTTCGTGCCTGGTGGCGAGTCCGGTTGTACAGTTAACCGAGGCGTGAAAGTTCGAACGCTCGTGCTTGGCTAGCGCGCAACCACCGTCCGGCTGACAGCGTAAAGCGACATTGTTTTCCAGATGGTCGTGGTTGCTTCTAAGCATGGTCGTGATTGCTATAATCATGGTCGTGGTTGTTATAATCATGGTCGTGGTTGCTATAATCATGGTCGTGGTTGTTATAATCATAGTCGTGGTTGCTATAATCATGGTCCTGGTTGTTATAATCATGGTCGTGGTTGTGATCATGGTCGTGGATGTTATAATCATCGTCGTGGTTGTTATAATCATAGTCGTGGTTGTTATGATCATAGTCGTGGTTGTTATAATCATGGTCTTGGTTATTATACTCATGGTCGTGGGTGTTATAATCATGGTCGTGGTTGTTATAATCATGGTCGTGGTTATGAGCATGGTCGTGGTTGTTATAATCATGGTCTTGGTTATTATACTTATGGTCATGGTTGTGATAATCATGGTCGTGGTTGCTATAATCATGGTCCTGGTTGTTATAATCATGGTCGTGGTTGTTATGATCATAGTTATGGTTGTTATAATCATGGTCGTCGTTGTTATAATCATGGTCGTGGTTATGATCATGGTCGTGGTTGTTATAATCATAGTCGTGGTTGTTATGATCATGGTCGTGGAAGTTATAATCATGGTCGTGGTTATGATCATGGTCGTGGTTGTTATAATCATGGTCTTGGTTATTATACTTATGGTAGTGGTTGTGATAATCATGGTCGTGGTTGTTATAATCATGGTCGTGGTTGTTATAATCATGGTCGTGGTTGTTATAATCATGGTCGTGGTTGTTATAATCATGGTCGTGACTATGATTATGGTCGTGGTTGTTATAATTGAAGGTTCCAAGTGTTCCCTGAAGAAGGTAGTAATGGGTAGGGATACACCGGGTACCACTGAAGTCCATTTATTAACGGATAGGAGAAATACAAGTAGTGACTAGCGTCTGTCATGCACGACCCACAGAGGCAGACTGAAGCTGCATTGCCATATGGCAACTTCGGGGCAATGTTGCCACATAACACGTGCAGTGTTTCCACGTAATTACATATATAAATGCTACTCGGCACAGTAGCTTATATACAAGGTTGCTACTCGGCACAGTAGCTTATATACAAGGTTGCTACTCGGCACAGTAGCTTAGATACATAACCTACATCTACCTCACCCCCTCACGCTCATAGTCTTTTATCTTCAGCGGACTTCTTAGTCCTAAGTCGCTCCGAGCGTCGAGGTGCACTGTGGGGCGGATCCTCGTGAGGTGTAAGGGACTCGTCCTCGGTCAGGGGGCCAACAGCAGGGGGTGGGACTGGCCAGAGGAAGCGGCGGTACCTCCACCAGACACGGCCGCTCGGCATCCTGACCTTGTAGTCCCGCGACCGGCCGACGCCCATCACTATGCCCACCTTGTCCCAACGTGTCGTCGTCGGGTCCTGGACGCGGAAAAGGGCACCAATCTCCAGTGGCTGAAGAGGGCGGGCACGGACGTCATACCGAGCCTTGGGGTCCTGGGCACGTGAAGCGGCGCGGCGGTCGCAGATCTCGACTCTGCTCTGCCACTCCTTCGCAAAGGCCTTGGCGTGTGCAGGAACGCAAGAGCGGAGAGGGTGGCCATACAGGATCTGGGCAGGGGAGCGTCCTGTGTGGGTGGGAGTATTACGTAACTCCAGGAGTCCTTTGTCAAACACCTCACAGTCTATGTTGCCTGAAGGGGCCACCTTGAGGATCAGGTGCTTGACTGTCTTGACCGCAGCCTCAGCATGGCCGTTTGACTGTGGGTAGTGGGGTGTTGACAGGAATCCTGTGAAGTTACGGCTGGTGAACTGTGGCCCACCGTCCGTCCGCAGACGTACTGGGACGCCCAGGTCACGAAAGAGGTGCCGGAAGTGGCGAATGGTGGCCGCGGACGTCGGGCCCGAGCCACAGATTACCACCACAGGCCAGCCAGAGAGTCGGTCGGCGACAACTAGGAAATGTTTCCCAGCTGTGCTGAAAAAATCAGCCGACACGGACTCGAAGGGCCTGGTGGGTTCGTTGTCGCACAAGAGGGGCTCCTGCTGTTGACTAGGCTGCATGATCTGGCACGGCTCACAGACACGGACCGTATTGACGATATCCGCGTCAATGCCGGGCCAGTACACAGCTTGCCTTGGGCGGCACTTGGTGGCCTCTGCTCCACGATGGCTGTCGTGTAAGCGGGCTAGAACGCGACGACGGAGAGCTGCAGGGACGACCACACGGGCACCGTACAGGACGAGGTCCCCATCTGCGTAGAGGTCCTCACGTATCTTCCAATATGGGCGTAGGGCGTTGTGGAGGTCAAAACGGTCGCGAGGAAACCCAGTCCTCACACTCTCCAAGAGCTGAGTGTAGGAGGGGTCGTCGCGTGCCGCGGTCCGTCGTTCCTCAAGGGCCAGATCGCTGTCGGGTGGCGACACTGAGGCCTGGGTGCTGGCGAGGGACTGTACGGCCTGCAAGGTGACGATGTTGCTGACGGAGAAACCGGCCTCGGTGCTGAGCATCTCGTCTTCAGGTGTAGGACGGCTGACTGGGGAGCAGGAGAGGGCATCCGGGATGCAGAACTCCTTACCTGCGCGCCAAGCCACGGTGAAGACGAAGGCCAAAATCTTCTCCTTCAGGCACTGGAGGCTGGGATTCTCCATGGCCTCCAGCGAATAGTGATTAAGAATGGGGACCAAGGGCCTGTGGTCTGTGATGAGGTCGAAGTGCTGTAGGCCAATCAAGTAAAATTTGCATTTCAATAAGGCCCATACCACTGCCAGCAGCTCCAGCTCGATGGTAGCGTAGCGAGACTCAGCATCGGTGAGGAAGCGAGAGCCACACTGTACGAGCCGGTACTTTCCTCCACCGTGGTCTTGGAGAAGGGCGTAACCAACCCCGTACAGGCGCGAGGCGTCTGTCTGGAGGACGGTGGGGAGCGCTGGGTCGAAAGTAGCAAGGATAGGTGGACTTGACAGGGCCTCCTTCACATTTTGAAAGGCGAGGTCGTGGTCAGGGGTCCACGTGAAAGTCCTCTTGAGGCTCATCAGGGGGCGGAGAGGTCCGGCAGCGGCGGAGACGTCAGGAGAAAATTCTGCCAGCTGGTTCACCAGGCCCATGAAAGACCTGAGATCCGTAAGGTTGGCAGGTTTTGCAAAGTCCGCAATGGCGCGAACTTTCTCCGGGTCTGCAGCAATGCCATCCCTTGAGAGTCGGTAGCCGCAGAAGGACACTTCAGGTGCGGCCAAGACGAACTTCTCGGCATTCAGAGTGATGCCGTGCATCCTACACCTGGTCAGTACCTCGTCGATGCGGCGAAGATGCGTCAGGTAGTCCTCATCGTAGAGGAGGACGTCATCCACTACCTTCACTTAGTTGGTCACGCCTTGAAGTGCCATGTCACCACGGAGACAGAAGGCGTCCCCCGTAGCAGCGAATCCCATAGGGCCACGGCAGTAGCGGAAGCGTCCATAAGGCGTGATGAATGTGGTCAGTGGCTGATCCTCCTTCTTCAGTGGGATCTGCCAGTAACCACAGAGGGCGTCCATCGTCGAGAAGTGCCGTACCTTCGGATCCACACTCCGTATAGCTGCAAAAGGTGTGGGTGGAGGGTGGGCGGGACGGGACACCTGGCTGGTAAGCTTGGACAAGTCGGTAGTAATTCGCACACCACTGTTAGTCTTAGCCACAGCGACTAGAGGGTGGCACCAAGGGGACGGGTCGTCACCAACGGGTATGATGACACCCTGGGCCACCATGGAATCCAGTTCCTTCTTGACTGAATCCCTGAAGGCGAGAGGGATCAACGGGGAGTGTGTATGGCAAACGGCTGTGCATCTTCCCGCAGGTATATCCTCATAGGTGCACCCGCCATAGCCTTCAGTGGCACGGTCCATAGGGCCTCCTTCGTCACCAGCACATCCGAGTACTCCTTCAGGAAGTAGGCCCTTGCGGCTGAAGGAGACGTCTTGCTGTGAAGAGGAAGCAGCCGTGACATGGGTGGAGGCGGGGTGGGAGTGGATGCAGGTTCTGGGCCGCTCTGTGCGGCAGCGCCAGGCGCGTCGCTGGGTGATTCACGCACCCTGCTGGCGGTGTACCAAGCCTAACTCCTTGCAGTGCTCCCACGACAACAAGGGTGTAGCGAGAGTAGGCTGCACGTCGATCCATCCGTGACACGACCTGTCGCCATAAGAGATCTCCGCTTGAAAGGAGCCCACAGCATCTGGCATCTGGGAACCGTCAGCATTGTAGTACTGCAGCTGCGGCGGTGGTCCCAGGTCGCGTTTGGTGAGGCCCAGTTTCTGGAGGTGCTTCAGGCCTATCACTGTAGTATCAGCGCCGGTGTCCGGTATCACCTCGATGTGACCCGACACATCACCGTGTGTGACGGCGACGCAGATGGTAGGGGAAGGGGTAGCCCTGGGGCGTGTGGTCGATTCCACCCTCCTGATGTGACTCAGCTGCTGCTTGGGGCTGTGTAGGCCATCTGAAGGGGGATGCGTGCGAACCACCCCGAGGGAAGTGTGCTGCTTTCCTCCTCGTCTCGGGCTTTTGGGCTTGGTTTGGCGGCAGCACTTGTCGTAGTGTCCATAACGACCGCAGGCCTGACACTTGCGGCCTCGTGCAGGGCACCTGTCTGTGTTAGACCAGTGGCCCTTACGGTCACGTCCACGACACAGTGCGTCGGCGGCCGGGCATGTCTCGGGGCCATGCTGCTTTCCACTGCTGCCACAGGAAGCACTAGGCGGAGGCGTGGAAGAACGTGCGGCAGCCTTCACGTTGTTGCCCGCCTTCTTATCCTTCTTGTATTGTGAGATTGCTCTCACAGCAGGTGGGGCCCGTAAGGCAGAGGTGGCGGACTTGGTGGCCTCGTACGACCGACATTCAGTCACTACCACCTGGAGTGTGGATGAAGCGTCGCTGCACCAACTCTTCGTGCCTGACACCTGTCAAGATCCCGTGCTTGATCCAGGCTTCCTCACATTCCCGGCTGTGCGCCTTGCAAACGTCGATCTCCTCTGACAAACCCTTCAAGCGTACAAAAAAGTCGTCAATGTAGGTGATTATAAGCTACCGTGCCGAGCAGCAACCCTGTATATAAGCTACTGTGCCGAGTAGCAACCCTGTATATAAGCTACTGTGCCGAGTAGCAACCCTGTATATAAGCTACTGTGCCGAGTAGCATTTATATATATCATCACGTGGCAACACTGCACGTTATGTGGCAACATATCCCCGAGGCTGCCATATGGCAAGGCAGCCTTAGTCTGACTGTGTGAGCCATGCATGGCACACGCAAGTCACCACTTGTATTTCTCTCATCCATAATAAACGGACTTCAGTGTTACACAGTGTTTCCCTACCCATCACTGCATTCTTTGGGGAACACTAGTAACTATCATGGCGCAGTGCCTAGGATCTGTGGACTTACAAAGTGTGTGAACTATGCCGACAGTTACGTCTGCCGGTGATGCGCGTCGACTCATAGTGTGTTGTGTTGTGTTGCGCTGTGTTTCGCCGCGATGTGCAGTGTTGCTCAGTCACAGTGCGTTTTAGTGACGGTGGCAGTGTTAGTGTCAGTGTATTAGTGTGTGTCTAGAGCTGAGAGTTGAGCATTGGCCTGTTTTTTGTGGTACCCACGGAGCACGCAGGCGTACACCCTTCTCGTGCGACATCCGGGGGACACTGACGGTCTTGCCGGACCACGCTCAGCTCTCTCAGACACACACACGCACGCACGCACTCACTCACGGACAGAACAGTGGACCACATGCGTAATTTCTGCGCTGTTTATGTCATATATATATGGTTCGAGCTGTTGAGGCGCCACTTTATATATTAAACAGTGCAGTCCACGCACACACAAAGATGGGAGGTAAGAAGGGACAACGTCAAGATGGGAGACACGACTCCCCACCACCTTCTCCTCCACCGGGCACAGACTCTCATCCTCCACCTCCAGTGACGGACATTGCCACAATTCTGAGGTGGATGGACGACCGGGACGAGAGACGCAGAGAGATGGAACTTCAGAGGGAGGAGACACGAAGAGAGGAGGAAAAGTTGCGTTTTGAAGCACTATTGGCGACCCTGGCGCTAACCCACCCTCCCTCACTCGCAGGTAGAGCGCTTCATGGCGCCAGTACACTCCCTCCTCCACCACACCAGCGTCCTGCAGGTACTCTTGCCTCCGAACAAACAGCTCCCAAGGCATCTGTTCAACCCCCACCCGCCCTCTCACCAGACGTCACGTTTCAGCTTTTTCGTGAGTGGAGGCGGCATTGGACAGATTACTCCACGATGGTAGACCTTGACAGCATGCCTCCAAACGAGAAGGGTGTACGCCTGCGTGCTCCGTGGGTACCACAAAAAAACAGGCCAATGCTCAACTCTCAGCTCTAGACACACTAATACACTGACACTAACACTGCCACCGTCACTAAAAAGCACTGTGACGGCCCAACACTGCACATCGCGGCGAAACACAACACAACACACACAACACATGAAGAGTCGACGCGCACATCACATCGCCGGCTAACTGTCCATTGTTCACACACTTGTAAGTCCACAGATCCTAGTCACTGCGCCATGAAGGTTCCAAGTGTTCCCTGAAGAATGCAGTGATGGGTAGGGAAACACCGGGTAACACTGAAGTCCGTTTATTAAAGGATAGGAGAAATACAAGTGGTGACTTGCTTGTGCCATGCACGGCCCACGAAGTCAGACTGAGACTGCCTTGCCATATGGCAGCCTCGGGGCAATGTTGCCACATAACACGTGCAGTGTTGCCACGTAATTATATACATAGATGCTACTCGGCACAGTAGCTTATATACAAGGTTGCTACTCGGCACAGTAGCATAGATAAATAACCTACACTTACCACCATACACCACCTGTACTTTATACTCAAACATGTACTTACCACCATACACCACCTGTACTTTATACTCAAACATGTACTTACTACCATTCACTACCTGTACATTATACTCAAACATGTAATTACCACCATACACTACCTGTACTTTATACTCAAACATGTACTTACCACCATACACTACCTGTACTTTATACTCAAACATGTACTTACCACCATACACTACCTGTACTTTATTCTCAAACATGTACTTACCACCATACACTACCTGTACATTATACTCAAACATGTACTTACCACCATACACTACCTGTACATTATACTCAAACATGTACTTACTACCATTCACTACCTGTACATTATACTCAAACATGTACTTACTACCATTCACTACCTGTACATTATACTCAAACATGTACTTACTACCATTCACTACCTGTACATTATACTCAAACATGTACTTACCACCATACACTACCTGTACTTTATGCTCAAACATGTACTTACCACCATACACTACCTGTACTTTATGCTCAAACATGTACTTACCACCATACACCACCTGTACATTATACTCAAACATGTACTTACTACAATTCACTACCTGTACATTATACTCAAACATGTACTTACTACCATTCACTACCTGTACATTATACTCAAACATGTACTTACTACCTCACACTACCTGTACTTTATACTCAAACATGTACTTACCACCATATACATTAACCTTTATAGTAGCAAACTGCGTAAGAGGGTAAGACTGGGTGCTCTTTATGCCTAAGGCTGGGTGCTCTTTATGCTTAAGGCTGGGTGCTCTTTATGCCTAAGGCTAGGTGCTCTTTATGCCCAAGGCTGGGTGCTCTTTATGCCTAAGGTTGGGTGCTCTTTATGCCTAGGGCTGGGTGCTCTTTATGCCTAAGTCTAGGTGCTCTTTTTGCCTAAGGCTGGGTGCTCTTTATGCCTAAAACTGTAATAATTCTTAGCTCTAAAAAGGGAGCTCTGTGATTACTGTGGTCGTCTCCTGCAGGTTGACTCAGGCCGTTCTATCATAGAATAGGTGAGCCCGATTTGTCTTCCCACCAAGACCTCCCGTTCTGAGTGTCGAGGGAAACACACTGAAGGTCGCTGGCTGGGGCAAGACTAAGATAAGTTAGAGTCTCTCTCTCTCTCTCTCTCTCTCTCTCTCTCTCTCTCTCTCTCTCTCTCTCTCTCTCTCTCAAAACACTGTTAACATTTACTATTACTCCAATATCTGTGATTCAAAAATGTTTCTCCAATAATTATATTAACTCTTTACTGCAGCTAACAACCCTCCTCCTCCACACAGGTAAACTATGTGGAAAAAACCCTCCTCCTCCACACAGATAAACTATGTGGACTAACAACCCTCCTCCTCCACACAGATAAACTATGTGGACTAAACCCTCCTCCTCCACACAGATAAACTATGTGGAAACAACCCTCCTCCTCCACACAGATAAACTATGTGGACTAACAACCCTCCTCCTCCACACAGATAAACTATGTGGACTAACAACCCTCCTCCTCCACACAGATAAACTATGTGGACTAACAACCCTCCTCCTCCACACAGGTAAACTATGTGGACTAACAACCCTCCTCCTCCACACAGGTAAACTATGTGGACTAACAACCCTCCTCCTCCACACAGGTAAACTATGTGGACTAACAACCCTCCTCCTCCACACAGGTAAACTATGTGGACTAACAACCCTCCTCCTCCACACAGATAAACTATGTGGACTAACAACCCTCCTCCTCCACACAGGTAAACTATGTGGACTAACAACCCTCCTCCTCCACACAGGTAAACTATGTGGACTAACAACCCTCCTCCTCCACACAGATAAACTATGTGGACTAACAACCCTCCTCCTCCACACAGGTAAACTATGTGGACTAACAACCCTCCTCCTCCACACAGGTAAATTATGTGGACTAACAACCCTCCTCCTCCACACAGGTAAACTATGTGAACTAACAACCCTCCTCATCCACACAGGTAACCTATGTGGACTAACAACCCTCCTCCTCCACACAGGTAAACTATGTGGACTAACAACCCTCCTCCTCCACACAGGTAAACTATGTGGACTAACAACCCTCCTCCTCCACACAGGTAAACTATGTGGACAAACAACCCTCCTCCTCAACACAGGTAAACTATGTGGACTAACAACCCTCCTCCTCCACACAGGTAAACTATGTGGACTAACAACCCTCCTCCTCCACACAGGTAAACTATGAGGACTAACAACCCTCCTCCTCCACACAGGTAAACTATGTGGACTAACAACCCTCCTCCTCCACACAGGTAAACTATGTGAACTAACAACCCTCCTCATCCACACAGGTAACCTATGTGGACTAACAACCCTCCTCCTCCACACAGGTAAACTATGTGGACTAACAACCCTCCTCCTCCACACAGGTAAACTATGTGGACTAACAACCCTCCTCCTCCACACAGGTAAACTATGTGGACAAACAACCCTCCTCCTCAACACAGGTAAACTATGTGGACTAACAACCCTCCTCCTCCACACAGGTAAACTATGTGGACTAACAACCCTCCTCCTCCACACAGGTAAACTATGAGGACTAACAACCCTCCTCCTCCACACAGGTAAACTATGTGGACTAACAACCCTCCTCCTCCACACAGGTAAACTATGTGAACTAACAAAACTCGAGAGACTTAGAGCCGTATTGATAGTCATTACGACGATAATGACGATCACGATCATCATCTCGATGATCGTGTGTCGGGATGCAACCACCCAACGCTGAGTGCCATATTCCTAGACACTTACATGAGCGTGTAAACACGGCAGCTCGTGTCGGATGGCAAAATTTTTTTTTGGCCATGCCCGTGTGCCAAATGTATTATTGTACATAATTAGAAAGACGATTTAGAGAGATATTTAGTTGCTATTTTATACCGGCACAATAATATATTGTAAAATATATTTTTTTATAAAATTGAACTTTATTATCTGTTAGAAACAAAATAGATAATTTTTTCATCTGAGTACTTGGCACAATGTTTGCGCGCGTGTTATCATACATGGAGGTAGTAAGAAAACGTTCTGCAGCTCTGTCTGAAACCCAACGCATGGCACTTTTGCGCCATATTGAGCAAAGGCTAATCATTGAGGACAGGTCTACAAGCAACACCATAAATGATAGGAAAAGAAAGGCCTGAAAATATCAATTGTAAAAATAAAAAGTAAATAGATTTTTTTAACCAAAGAGTGGTGTTGTGTGTATCATTAAAACTGTGATGTAGCCGAGTATTGCAGAATTTTAGAGAAAATTATTTGTATTGATAGTAAGCTGTACTTATTCTTTATTTTATTAGTGACAGTAAATATTTAAGTTAAAGAATAAAGAAAATGAAATCTAATGCTTACTTATGTCGTCATATTTCTGCCTGACACACACAAGACATTGTAGATCGTAAACCTTAGCTTATATCGTGTTGAAAATGAAAATTAACGTTTATGCTAAACTATATTACTGGACCAAAAACTGTGATATTTTCCTTGCTAACTCAAGATGGAGTGAGCTCACTTGGCTTTTTTTTTTTTTTTTTAAGGGGATTAGCCCACCTGGGCACAGGTCAATGACCCACATCGGGGCCTGGGGGGCGAAAATTTAATAATAATAATAGTAATTCATAGTAAATAAAATTTATAATTAAAAGTAAAATAAAATAATATAAATAATAACAACACTGTAATAATGATAATAAAGAAAAAATAATAATAGCTATCAATCCGGCCACACTAAGTCATTTTAGTGGTGACCACTTCTGTATACCGATCCGGGCGTCAAGAACATCTGTCTGGTAGGTGGAGGGGTTATGTGGTAGGTGGAGGGGTTGATGGTAGGTGAAGCGGTTGTGTGGTAGGTGGAAGGATTGGATGGTAGGTGGACGGAGGGTTGTGTGGGTGGTGGAGGGAGGGGTTGTGTGGTGGAGGAAGGGGTTGTGTGGGTGGTGGAAGGGAGGGGTTGTGTGGTAGACGGAGGGAGGGGTTGTGTGGGTGGTGGAAGGGAGGGGTTGTGTTGTAGGGAGGGAGGGGTTGTGTGGGTGGTGGAGGGAGGGGTTGTTTGGGTGGTGGAGGGTGTTGTATGGGTGGTGGAGGGATGTTTTGTGTGGTAGGTGGAGGGGTTGTGTGGGTGGTGAAGGGAGGGGTTGTGTGGGCGGTGGAGGGAGGGTTTGTGTGGTAGGTGGTGGGAGGGGTTTTGTGGTAGGTGGAGGGAGGGGTTGTGTGGGTGGTGGAGGTGTTGTGTGGGTGGTGGAGGACGGGTTGTGTGGGTGGTGGAGGGAGGGGTTGTGTGGGTGGTGGAGGGAGGGGTTGTGTGGGTGGTGGAGGGAGGGTTTGTGTTGCAGGGGGATGGTTGTGTGGTAGGGGGAGGGGTTGTGTGGTAGGTGGAGGGAGAGGTTGTCTGGGTGGTGGAGGGAGGGGTTGTGTGGGAGCTGGAGGGAGGGGTTGTGTGGTAGGTGGAGGGAGGGGTTGTGTGGGTGGTGGAGGTGTTGTGTGGGTGGTGGAGGAAGGGTTGTGTGTGTGGTGGAGGGAGGCGTTGTGTGGGTGGTGGAGGGAGGGGTTGTGTGGGTGGTGGAGGGAGGGGTTGTGTGGTAGGTGGAGGGAGGGGTTGTGTGGGTGGTGGAGGGAGGTGTTGTGTGGTTGGTGGAGGGAGGGGTTGTGTGGGTGGTGGAGGGAGGGGTTGTGTGGGTGGTGGAGGGAGGGGTTTGTGTGGTGGTGGAGGGAGGGGTTGTGTGGGTGGTGGAGGGAGGGGTTGTGTGGGTGGTGGAGGGAGGGGTTGTGTGGGTGGTGGAGGGAGGGGTTGTGTGGGTGCTGGAGGGAGGGGTTTTGTGGTAGGTGGAGGGAGGGGTTGTGTGGGTGGTGGAGGGGTTGTGTGGGTGGTGGAGGGAGGGGTTGTGTCGGTGGTGGAGGGAGGGGTTGTGTGGGTGGTGGAGGGAGGGGTTGTGTGGGTGGTGGAGGGAGGGGTTGTGTGTGTGGGGGAGGGTTGTGCGGTAGGGGGAGGGGTTGTGTGGTAGGTGGAGGGAGAGGTTGTGTCGGTGGTGGAGGGAGGGGTTGTGTGGGTGGTGGAGGGAGGGGTTGTGTGGTAGGTGGAGGGAGGGGTTGTGTGGTAGGTGGAGGGAGGGGTTTTGTGGTAGGTGGAGGGAGGGGTTGTGTGGGTGGTGGAGGGAGGGGTTGTGTGGGTGGTAGAGGGAGGGGTTGTGTCGGTGGTGGAGGGAGGGGTTGTGTGGGTGGTGGAGGTGTTGTGTGGGTGGTGGAGGGAGGGGTTGTGTCGGTGGTGGAGGGAGGGGTTGTGTGGGTGGTGGAGGGAGGGGTTGTGTTGTAGGGGGAGGGTTGTGCGGTAGGGGGAGGGGTTGTGTGGGTGGTGGAGGGAGAGGTTGTGTCGGTGGTGGAGGGAGGGGTTGTGTGGGAGCTGGAGGGAGGGGTTTTGTGGGTGGTGGAGGGAGGGGTTGTGTGGGTGGTGGGGAGGTGTTGTGTGGGTGGTGGAGGGAGGGGTTGTGTGGGTGGTGGAGGGAGGGGTTGTGTGGGTGGTGGAGGGAGGGGTTGTGTGGGTGGTGGAGGGAGGGGTTGTGTGGTAGGTGGAGGGAGGGGTTGTGTGGGTGGTGGAGGGGTTGTGTGGGTGGTGGAGGAGGGGTTGTGTGGTAGGTGGAGGGAGGGGTTTTGTGGGTGGTGGAGGGAAGCGTTGTGTGGGAGGTGGAGGGAGGGGTTGTGTGGTAGGGGGAGGGAGGGGTTTGTGTGGTTGGTTGAGGGAGGGGTTGTGTGGTTGGTTGAGGGAGGGGTTGTGTGGTAGGTGGAGGGAGGGGTTGTGTGGTAGGGGGAGGGAGGGGTTGTGTGGGTGGTGGAGGGAGGGGTTGTGTGGTAGGGGGAAGGTTGTGTGGTAGGGGGAGGGATGGGTTGTGTCGGTGGTGGAGGGAGGGGTTGTGTCGGTTGTGGAGGGAGGGTTTGTGTGGTAGGGGGAGGGTTGGTTGGTAGGGGGAAGGTTGTGTGGTAGGTGGAGAGAGGGGTTGTGTGGTAGGGGGAAGGTTGTGTGGTAGGTTGAGGGAGGGGTTGTGTGGTAGGGGGGAGGGAGCGGGAGTGGTTATGTGGTATACCGCCACCGCCATCCTTCTCAGTGGTATATCTAACTGCGACATGTATACATAACACAATAAGCCAGCACCTTCTCTGTCACTCCTACAGGGGGACTCAGGCGGCCTGGTCAATTTTTTTTTTTTTATTTATTTATTGAGCACCCCCCTACATCCTTGTGTAAGGTGAAGCGCAGAAGCGTTTACAGCGCCCAACAGGGAAGCATGCCAAGTTCATGCTTGCCTTTATGTCTCATGAGATAAGGGCGAAGAAGCCTGAAGAGTCAAGGGCGTAGAAGCCTGAAGCCAGTGATTTATGTCATCAAGTTATTGGAAGCTCCAACAACTCCCTGAATACGAATTCGCAACTTTCGACTTACAACAGGTACCTACTTTACTGCTAGGTGAACAGAGACTAGTGGGGGCTAGGAAGTAAGTCCAAACAACTTCCACCGGCCCGGGACTCGAACCCGTGACATCTCGCTTGCGAAGCAAGAACGGTACCGCTTTTACCACCGGTCCCCCCCCCCCCCTGATTACGTTGCAGAACGGGTCGAAGGTCATGCTGGCTGGGGTCATCCCCTTCGTGGCGTCTCAAGACTGTCTCCGAGTACACACTGAGATACATTGTTGCGCAACATAGTCTCAGGAATGTTGCACGACTGTCTCAGAAAAATACAAATTTATTGCGCGACTTTCTCGCAACAGTCCAGAAACACGACTTCATATGTTTCTTGTTTCCCATCCCGTAAGGGAAACAAGATACAAAGTTTCTCAATCTGGACGCATTTGGCAACATGGAGTATCAGTTGACGTTCAGCCTGTGATCTGTGAGGTGGGTTTGCTTACACTTAAGAGCTACATGCATTATTGTTTGCTTAGTTAACAGTACTACATGTAGTTGATATCTTGCATTTTCAGCATCATGTGAACAACTGAAACAACTCTTTCTATAATTGAGATGCTACATGCTATTCCTTCTTTGTGGGATATCACATGCCCAGACTATAAAAACCGAGGAAAAAAGAAAGACGCCATACAGAAACTTGCAAATGAGCTAATGAAAAAAAAATAGGAAAGAACATAAAAAGTTGAGTGATTCTAAAAGAAGTGGTTGTTCCCCTAACAAGTGTTTGTCGTTTGGGTATGAACAGCTGTTCTTCCAACTTGGAGGAAACGAGCCAAGAGGCCGCCGTTGCACTGATGATGTAAATCAGGTGAGCATATAGCCTAAGACCCAACAAAAATTAATACAAATTCCTTTGGGGCATCAATGAGAACGTCATACACTTCCGGAACGATGGAAGATATTGACTGTTTTGACACTGAAGGTATACATCAGGCTTGTAAATGAGTCCCCACTGGCAAGATACCTTAATGGTACTGCAAGACGTATTTTGGCAGGGATTGAGGCTCCATAGTTTGTATTTTGCTTTGTGATTTTGGGACCAACCATTTTCAGTAATATTTAAAAATCTGAAGCTATTGTTCTTAAAAAGTTTCTAAATCCAGCTGCATCTTCTTGTTTCAGGTCTGTCATTAGTTTTTCTCCATATTTTGTTCCTTCCTCCACCATCGTCTAGGACTTTACCTTGCTCTCCATCTTCTTTCTCCTTAGGAAATAAAAACACAGGCACCCGCTGCAACGGCCACTTCTGCATCCACCGACATGATGACGTCGACTGCTCATCCCGCCAATTCATCGCTCTAGCTTGGGCTGGACCTGCAACAATGTTTCTGAACTGTCTCGCGGCCGTTGTGAAACAATCGTGAGACAGTCCAGCAACAAAGTTTGCCGGTTGCTTCTGGACTGTTTCACAGCAGTCGGTAGACAGTCCAGAAACAATGTTACCGTGTATCCCAAGCGTTTCTGGACTGTCTCGCTACTGTTTCTGGATTGTCTCGCAACAGCCCAGAAACATTGTTGAGCGACTGTTTCTAGACAATGTATTTTGGTGTGTACGAGGCTTAAGGCCACCTATCCCGACGGCCACATCTCTGTCGCTCACTTCCTTGACTGGACCCAGAGTATCATTGGCAATTAATGAAGAAAATAATTGTACTTAAAATTATTCAATAACCTTATCATTTTTGTTGCAGATCAATATAATCACGCAATGAAGTACACCAAACAAGCCTTGGGAAATCTTATCCAACCTTACCCAACCTATAACAATCCTAAAACTATAAATCATTTACTTTACCTTATTCGTGTTTTCGGTGTTAAGTATGTGTTGGTGTCTTTTGGGGTTCAGATGAGGAGGGGGAACCATGAACTCGAAAGCAATTTTTAACCTTTTATAGGTTAGGTCAGGTTTTCAAAGGCTTGTTTGGTTGTTCTTCTCAGTATTTTTACTCCACAGTGTAACATTTCAATGTAGATCATTGAAAGTTTAATTGGCTATTATGATTTTTATATTAATTTATCAAAAAATAACATTTTTTGAATCAGTATAAGAATCTACATTAGAAAAAAATATTTCAAATTTTTTGAGTTCAGTACATGAGTCAGTAGGGTGTGTCATAGGAGGGAAGATCAGCTAAAACTAATGGCCCATCACTCTTTTGGTAGATTTTAGTGTATATAATGTTACGAACCCCTCCACCGATTGTCATGATCTACCTACCCAGCTCTACGAACCACGCCATCTATTGTCTTGATCTACCTACCCAGCACCACGAGCAACGCCATCTAGGGACGAGACACGAGTATGACTCGTCTTAGTTACCACTCCGGGGTTTCCCTTCTCCATATCCTGGTTGTTGCGTCACTTCCTCCAAGTCTTCTTTGTGAGCTCCAATTCGAGGAGAGAGCACTTGGCTCTGGGAAGTGACCACAGGATCACCTATCCTGGAAACCTACGGCACAGTGACTACCTATCGTCTTCTACAATACTCAGCCTTACTCGTCAGCCATCTCAGCTCCTCACTTAAGTATTTGTAATCTTGTATTGCCTCTCCCACCTCCACCTTGCTTCACGATTGTTTTATGTTTTATTAATATGTATATACTGTTAATGTTTAGGTTAAGTTTGGTTAAGGGTAATTTATAAGCTGAATATTTTGTTAAGGGATTTATGGTACTTTATTATACACAACGAAAACTCGCATCCTTTGTCTACCCTTTTATAGTCCGATTGTCTTTGTTTTTTTTTGTTGTTACCTGTTGGGATCTGGGTAGACGTATAACTATATTCTAAATCCCCAACTCGTAACAAATGGCGACCGTGACAGGACACGACCTTAAGTACCATATTCCTTCCTCCCTTGTTACTCAGTGTTAATTATTCCTCCCAGTCACTTCTGTTCACAATTGCTTTACGGTGGTTTAAAGTTTCCTTCATATGTGTGTGCATATATTGGTATTATCGTACAGTAAGAGTGACAGACGTAGGATATTAGGTTCCAAGTGTCATAAGGCTTACCTGTTATTACACGTGGCAGTCGTGTAGTAAGTCTTATCGAGTGTAGGGAAGAATCCGGATCTGTTTAATGCCGTACCCTCACTCCAGAGTAGGCTGTTCCATAGTCACTAGTTTAGGGTGAAGTGATATCTTGGGACGCCCCGCTCTACCAGGACCCCATAATTATAAAGCCTCAATTATTGTTCTTCTCATTATCTCATTCAGGGTCAATCATACCAAACTCCAGGGTTGTTAATCCGGATCTTTATATAAATGCCGTAATACGCCCTTCCTCTTTCAAGTATATCAGGGTTGTTAATCCGGATCTTTATATTAATGCCGTAATACGCCCTACCTCTTTCAAGTCTCTTATCCTTATCTAAGGATCTTCTCAGAAGAACAATAATCATAAGTGTAATTTCCCTAGGTATAACTTGGTTAGTTTCCGGGACTTTCTGGTTATCCACTGCCGTGATATTTTCTAGGGTAATCCACTTATCTTATCTTTTGACCATTAGTTAATTTATCCTATTTTTCTTAACAATGGCCACCTCAGGTTTTGATCTCCAGGATTTTATTGAAAATCCTTCCGTAGCTAAATTACGTGTTAATATCCTGAAGAAAGAATGGAAAGAAATAGCCAACTATTACAATATCCCATTTTCACAGCAACTGACTAAGGAAATGTTAAAAAATCATGTGATTGAAGTGTTGGTTCAACAAGAAGTTTTAAAAGAATCCGCTGTTGACAGATTAACGCCCATGTCCAAGAAACTTCAACCACTATCCACCACCCCTCCTCACTCAGAAGTTGCCTCAGGTCTGGCTAGCCCTCAAGAAGAAACACAACGAATAGACGCCTTAGAACTAGAACGAGCTAGGTTCGAGTTCCAAATCAAAATGAAAGAACTCGAGTTGGAACAGGCCAAGTTGGAGCAGGAGGACAAGTTGGAACAGGCCAAGTTGGAGCATGAGGGAAGGTTGGAACAGGCCAAGTTGGAGCATGAGGGAAGGTTGGAACAGGCCAAGTTGGAGCATGAGGAAAGGATGGAACAGGCCAAGTTGGAGCAGGAGGTTAGACTGAAAGAACTACAGGTGAGAGAGACAGAAGTCACCTTAACATCGGAGTTTAAATCAAAAGAAGTGGCATTAAAAGAGAAACTAGCTGCTTTTAACCCTGCTACTGCTTCTTCCCTTGTTCCCGGGTTTGATGAATCCGATATGGACGGGTCATTTAGGACTTTTGAGAAAATAGCCGGGAAGAATGAGTGGCCCAAGGACCAGTGGGTGTCAGTGTTAGTTCCTAAATTATATGGTAAGGCTCGTAGAGTTTATAACTGTTTAGACCAGACTGATGACTATGATAACGTAAAAAAGAATATCCTCACCTCTTATGCTATCACGCCAGATGGATACCGGCAGAAGTTTCGTAAACTAACCAAACCATTTTCACACACCTTTGTTGAGTTTGCTCAAGAAAAGCTTAGGTTTTTTAAGAAGTGGTTAGAGGCTACAGAGACCTCCACATTTCAGGATTTGTTAAATTTGGTAGTCCTGGAGGAGTGGAAGAGCAAGATACCATTTCACATCTTGAAGCATGTGGAGGAGCGTGGAGAGGTTAATTTAGGGCGTGCTGCTGAGCTGGCTGATGCGTACGCCTTGCTGGTGGAGTCACTGGGCAGTAGAGAACGTGGTACTTCCCGACATGTTAGGTCCTCCTCTGATGATAACCTTGGGGGCGTGAGTGGTAGGTCGAAAGGTCCCACACCTACTCCCCCGATGCAACCAAGCTTACTTGTTCTTACTGTAAAAACCCAGGCCATACAATCCAGACTTGTAAACACCCAAAGTGTCGAATTGCTAAAAGTAGTTCCCTGGATCCCAAATCCAAACCAATAGCAAACACCAATGTGGAAAGGCCCCATCAGGATCTCTTCTCTTCATTCACCTATGAGGGAAAAATTTCAATCATGGAGGGGTCTCGTTCTTTCCCTATTCGTATACTACGTGATACGGGCGCAGCACAATCTATCCTCCTGTTTAACGTCATTCCTGATATATCTACCGCATTTACTAATGAGTGTTCTAATTTCAGATCTCTCATCCCATTCTTCCTATCCTTTAGCTAAAGTGCACCTCCAATGTCCCTTGATTACTGGGGAAGTGCAAATAGCCATTAGGAAAGACCCAATGCCTGTGTGCGGCATTCATTTATTATTGGGTAATGACTTGGTAGGAGATCTAGTGGTTCCTAACATAAAGACAGTCGACTCTCCCTTACCTGTCAACTCCACCACTGACCTTAAAGAAACTATTCCTCATCTTTTCCCATCTTGTGCTGTCACCCGGTCACAGAGTGTGCGAAATGGGCCCTCTTCATCTAAAACCACCTCCAATATCTTCCTACCCACAGAAGATCTGTACAATAAGACCATTAGTAAGGATGAGCTCATTAAAGCCCAACAATCTGATCCATCTTTGAATAAACTTCATCATGCAGCAGTTGAGGGTAAAGATTTTAACACCCTTCCGTGTTTTTATTATCATGAAGGGGTTTTGATGAGGGCCTATAGGCCCCCTGAGCTTGCCCATCTAGACACGTGGTCTGAAATACATCAAGTGGTAATTCCCGCCTCAGTCAGACCAGCATTAATTGCCCTTGCCCATGATGGTATTTCAGGACATTTGGGAATCCTGAAAACATATAAAAAGCTCCTCCAACACTATTATTGGCCTGGACTTAGGAAGGATGTGTCAAAGTACCTAAAATCTTGTCATATTTGTCAAATGGTAGGAAAACCAAATGAAAGTATACCAGCAGCTCCCATTAAGCCCATCCCAGTATTTTCTACACCATTTGAAAAGATTGTTGTGGATTGTGTGGGCCCATTACCAAAGACTAAGAAGGGAAATCAATTCCTGCTCACAGTTATGGATACCAGTACACGTTATCCTGAGGCTTTTCCCCTTAAAAGCATCACTTCAAAAAACGTAATCAAACATCTTTTGCACCTTTTCACTTCAGTGGGCATTCCTAAAGAGATCCAATCCGATCAGGGCACCAATTTTACGAGCAATCTTTTCAAACAGGTGATGAAAGACCTCAGTGTGGACCATTGTACATCTTCGGCTTACCACCCACAATCCCAAGGTTGCTTGGAACGGTTCCATCAAACTTTCAAATCAATGATCAAAAAATACTGTATAGAACACCAAAAGGAATGGGATGAAAGCATAGACTTGTTACTCTTTGCCATCAGGGAATGTCCCCAGGAGTCATTGGGTTTCTCCCCGTTCGAGTTACTATATGGGAGACAAATTAGGGGACCCCTTAAAATAGTAAAGGAGCAGTGGTTTGACACTCCATCTATTAAGCCCGCAACAGTTTCCCAATACATTGACACTTTACGGGACAAATTAACTGAAGTCCGAACCATTGCTCAGTCAAACTTAAAAAAAGTCCAAGAAAAAATGGTGAAGTCCCAACCTAAATTAGTTAAAAGATCATTTTCTCCAGGTGACAAAGTGTTACTCTTTCTACCCATTCCAGGCTCTCCCCTTAAAAGCAAGTTTACTGGTCCCTATATAGTTGCTAATAAACTATCTCCTCTCAACTATATAGTCCATACTCCTGATCGCAGAAAAGATTCACAACTTGTTCACATTAATCTCATGAAACTTTACCATTCCAGGCAGTCAGAGGAAGACATCCCAGAGGCTATAAGCCAACCTGTATTGCATACGGTTTTGTCAGGGCCGGAGCCGGAGACAGATGACATGGACCTATTGGAGAATTTAGACTTCCCTCTACCTAAAGAAAACCCTGCTAACAGTCACATACTCAACAACTTGGATGAGTATTTTTCTGTTCTGAATCCATCTCAAGCAAAAGATCTCACTAAGTTATTATCAACATTTCCTAAAGTCACGTCAGACCTCCCAGGGTTTTGCAATATACTTAAACATGATATTAAGCTAATCTCAGATGATGTACAACCCATTAGGCAATCAGCATATCGACTAAATCCACAAAAAAAGAGATTATGAAAAAGGAGGTAGATTTTTTGTTAAAACATAACTTAGCTGAGCCTAGTACCTCCCCCTGGGCTTCACCTTGCCTTCTCATTCCAAAACCCGATGGCACTTTTCGTTTCTGTACCGATTATCGTAAAGTGAACCAGGTCACTGTCTCAGACTCCTACCCTTTACCTTTGATTGAAGATATAATAGACAGCATAGGCTGTGCCAAATTTATCAGTACCGTGGACCTATTGAAAGGATATTATCAAGTGGGACTCACGGATAGGGCAAAAATAATCTCGGCATTTATAACTCCATTTGGTCTTTTTCAATATTTGGTTATGGCGTTTGGCTTTTCTAATGCTCCGGCCACATTCCAGAGGGCCATCAACTTCCTAATTCAGGACCTAGGTGGGACGTTCGCCTACCTGGATGACCTGGTGGTGGTGTCGGACAGCTGGGACGAACATCTAGTGTGTTTGGAGATACTGTTTGGAGATACTGTTTGCACGACTGCAAGAGACTGGATTCACCATAAACCTGGCTAAATCTGCTTTTGGCCGGGCCTCAGTGACTTACCTGGGACATATCGTTGGGCATGGTATGGTGAGACCCAAGGACGCAAACGTTAGAGCCATCTTGTCCTTCCCCACTCCAAGGACGAGGAAGGAACTCGTGCGCTTCCTGGGGATGTGCGGCTACTACCGTCGGTTCTGCAGTAACTTCTCCAGCGTGGCCGGACCCCTCACAGACCTTACCATTTCTGCGGTCCCTTACATCTGGAACCAGAGGTGCGACCAGTCTTTCCACCGTCTCAAAGCCTTCCTTGCCTACAAGCCTGTAGTCCACCCCCCTGACTACACCTCGCCCTTCCATCTGCAAATCGACGCTAGTGGTGTCGGAGTGGGGGCTGTGCTCCTACAACCCGACCCAACCACTGATGTCCTTCACCCTGTGGCATATTACTCCGCCAAGTTGAAAAAACATCAGACCAACTACTCGACCATAGAGAAGGAGGCCCTGGCTCTGGTGTTGGCAATAAAGAAGTTTGAATGTTACCTCCAGTCTTGCCCACAAACAACCCTAGTCTTCACCGACCATAACCCACTCACGTTCATCCAAACCAACAAGACCTCCAACCAGCGAATCCTCCGCTGGGCTCTCCTCACCCAGCCCTATAATCTACAAGTCCGGCACATAAAGGGGGTGGACAACCTGATTGCAGACTCCTTATCCCGAGCTCCAGTGGAAATGCAGCAGCTACTCTCCAGACGCACCAGGTGATCACCTCCTTCGCGCCCGCGCTACGGAGGTCTTTGGAGGGGGGGTGTGTTACGAACCCCTCCACCGATTGTCATGATCAACCTACCCAGCACTACGAACCACGCCATCTATTGTCTTGATCTACCTACCCAGCACCACGAGCAACGCCATCTAGGGACGAGACACGAGTATGACTCGTCTTAGTTACCACTCCGGGGTTTCCCTTCTCCATATCCTGGTTGTTGCGTCACTTCCTCCAAGTCTTCTTTGTGAGCTCCAATT